>JBCEWC010009386.1:0-18791 GCA_038996855.1 Solanum aculeatissimum
TCCTTCTTCCTGTATCTCGCCGGAGCTTCGACCCAGACCGGAAGTGTAAAAATAAGATCACCATCGCTGATCTCAACGCTAGAAGGGATTTTCTCTCTTGGGCCCATAACTCGAAGTCGAGCCCATCTAAGATGGTTCTTCAATTGCGTTTCTTCCTCCGTCTCAAGCCAACCACCTCATAGGTCTCCGATTTGCTTCATCACCTTATCGTTCCAAAGTTGTAGGGGGAGTCCTAGAATCCGAACCCAGAACCAGTCAAAGATGGTATCAGCATGGAAGGCTCCGGCTATCGGCTTCCACCATTCTAAGAGCAGAGGTTGATTCCTCCGTCTCCAGTTGCCTAGAAGAATGTGCTCTGCATCTCGTCTCGATAGAAACTCGAAAAGGAATTGGGTTCCATTCATGTCATAGATCTGCAGATTTGCTAAGCCCAATTTCTTACTTCAGTTTTGGTGGGTATTTCGTCAGAGTAGGGGAATCAGCCAACCAGACTTCTACTCAAAGGACCCCTGTCACCTCCTGGATACGACGCCAATGTCTGACTTTGTTCTCCATTGCACCATTTCTTCCTTTGTAACATTCCTCTCCCCTGAGTCTCAATGAATTGAGACCTCTTTTCTCTGAGTTCGACTCTTGTAGACTAGATTTTTGAGAAATAAAGTTGTGTATTTTAAGGGCCAACTCTCCCCATCCCTCATTAAAACAGTTTTCTGGTAAAATGATCACTGATCTATCATAGTCGTTAACTGAAATAACAGAGATAAACCTACCAAATTTATTGAACTTTAAGCTGCAATAAATGTTGATGGAAATATCTTTGCATTTCCAAGTTTTGAAAGACTTTCCTTTAATGACTGAGGCTTCCCTAAATCTATTACAAAGCCACATGAGCGTGCTCCTGCTAATCTTCATTCTTCTCATATGAAGCTTTGCACTCTCCACCCATTCACACCAAATATCAGAAGAAGATTTGGTTTCTGTCAGATCATAGGATTTCCCCCCTAATCTAAAATAAATCCTGTTATCCATGAAGAGGATATTGAGAAAGAAAGACCAAGAAAGAGGGATGGAAGGATTCCGGCAGATTAAGTCCACCGGAATAGGGTTCCCTAAGGTCAGAAGGACCTTTAGGCCAAAATCTTGGGATTATATTAATATCTTATAATTGGTCCATTGATCTGGGGTACATTTACGCATCTAAGCACCGTATTTTATCCATAGTTTAGCCAAGTTCCAAGTATATACTCATGTATATTCATGTGTTTTATGTATATTTACTGTGATGAGCTAATATATATTATTAGATTGATTTTAGGCTAAAAATAGCAAGGATTGACCCAAGAGATGGATTAAAACTTAAGGGGAAGCATCCCAGACTAAAATGTAGCCAACACAGGCTGAAGACAGTGGTCCGCTTCGTGTTGGCCTCTGCTTCACGACTCAAGGTAAATGAGATTCAGAGACTGAAAATCCTTGCAATGCACGAGAAAGCAGACCAAAGTCCACAATGGACCTCACGGCGCGGGCCTCCGGCCTCCTGCCTCCTGCTCCGCCGTGGACTCCGCACCACACACCTGTGTTATACGGAACCAAAGTTGACAAAGTCAAAGAAAAGTTCAACTGGGATTGGGATTTTCTCACCACACTATTCTAAATAGATCACAAGGACAATGTTTTTAAAGTTACGAACTACAATTAGAATGTAGTTTCCATCATTCTTTGTTATGAACTACTCCATAATTGTTCTAATTTTTTTACAATTACTTTTATTATTTGCAACTAGTTATAATTAACTAAATCTCATGACTAGGTTATGAAACTTAGAGTAGGATAAGCGCAATGGATTCTTCACATTAATTCTTCGCACGAAGGCGGTATCGTTATGTATTAAGATTCTTTCGTACAAATTACTTTTTTAATGGTTGCAAAAATTAAGAACCCGCCTATAATATGACTTGTTTGATAAAAGATGTTAAGATTATGCAAAAGGACCATTAACAAGGATATGGGGCTACCAAGCCCCACCTAATAGTTTGAGCTAGAGATAGGAGAACTAACCTGAGGCATATGATAATGAACAAATTAATTCGACACCCAAGTTCCGAAAGAACTTAGGGTGAAAAATTCTTCTAATTGGGCCCAGAAGCTTTAGGAGACTAATTTAATTCTTGTTACTAACATCGTAGAATAATTTAGATAATAAATTTCTTTTTAAAACCCCCAATCGAAATAGTAGTCATTAGATTGGATTTCCTTAGCAAATTGTAAGTTCTCTTGCCATGCTATTTGTTGGTTTGACGCCAACCTACTTGGGTTATTATATTTTAACAACGATCATTTTACCCCTACTTGAGGGTTTCATTAGGGCAATATCAAAACTTTGGCACTGTTGCTTGGGAGTGAGATTTTGAGATTACCGTTTGTAGGAATTCATCAAGTGATTATTATTTCATAAATTACATTGGTTGTTTTTGTCCATTGCAGGTTTACCACAGTGTATGCCCAATACAAGAGTCAAGGATCTCTCTTAGTTCCACTTGATCCGGAAATCAAACGTACATTTAGGCATTTGAGGCTGAATTTCGTAATGGGCGATGAAAACAATTAGAGGGCAGCGGCCGAGGTTGCTGTCACAGTAGCTGTAACACAAATGGGCCTTGTTGGGGTTATTTGACCTCCACCACTTGCTGGTAACACCAATTTCAACATCACTAGCTCATAAAAGGATTGTTTAGTGACCAATTTCAACATCACTAGCTCATAAAAGGATTGTTTGGTGGTCTGGCTTTTGAAGACCCGAACAAATATCTAAAAGACTTTGCAGGGGTATGTCTAGCATACAAAATCTCCAGTATCTCTCAAGATGGTATACGTTTGAGTTTGTGTTCTCTTTGACAAGAGTAGCAACGACACGATTAGGAGCTATCCGAAGCATCTATCTCTACATGGGCAGAGCTCACAATACATCCTTAGAGTGGTTCTTTCTTCCAAGCAGGTGTATTCAACTTAGATATGAGATAAGCAATTCCAGACCTGTTAGGAGAAATATTACATGAGGCCTAGCTAAGGTTTGAAAAGAAGGTGGTTTAATGTATGAGTCACAAACTACCATATGGGGTCTTACTAGAGAGCTTCTACAAATCCTTAGATGCAGTCAACAATTCAACAATGTTGCAAAAGGTTCACTGATGTACCATTCATATGATGAAGCTAGTGTTATGCTTGATCACATAACAAAGACAAACAGGGCATCACACACCGGAGATGTTGAGGTAGTAGGCAATGCTTTGACCAGAAAGCCATCAAAAGAGGAGATAGTCAGAGAAGAGGCTCGAGATGAGAAGTGGCGTTGATGCCAAAAATTGAGGTGCTGACAAAGCATGTGATGGGTACACCAACACAGAACGTAAATGTTGTAGCTTCTAATGATCAAAGATATAGGAATGAGATAGTCTACCAGCCTTACGAGGAGGAGGCTTATTATGTGAGCAATCAGTTGGGGGTTCCCATCCTAGCTACCAGGCTCCCAATCAAGGACCTTGGCAGCATAGTCAAGGTAATCAAGATTGGAACTAGGAGCACAATCAACAAAATATCTGTTGGAGCGATAGGAACCGACGCAACTAGGACCAAGACTTCAACCACAGAAGTGTTAACTCATATGTTCCACCTCGAAGTGGTCACCACTCACTGGAACTCAAAGATGGAGCCATCAACAAAATATGGGTTGGAGAGATAGGAACCAAGGCAACTGAACCAAGGATTCAACCACGAAAGTGCTAACCCATATGTTCCACCCCGAAGTGGTCACTAAAACTCAAAGATGGAAGCCATCTGTAGGTGACCCCATAAACTCCAAAATGGAAGATGTTATCCTGCGTGCTCAAGAAAGTTAAATATATAGATGTCGACATGCAACAACTATGCAATGACATCACTACCATGGGACAAGTGGTGAACTCTCACTCCACCTCAATTTAACATATTGAAGCTCAGCAAAGCCAGATGTCAGCTTCAATAAATCAGAATCAAAGGGGCATTCTTCCTAGTGACTCTGTGGCTAATCCAAAGGTTGAGGGAGGTAATGTGAGCCATTGTATGGTTGCTGCAACGCGGAGTGATAAGAGTGTTTAATGACTGTGGTGGTAGATGATAAACCACAGAAACTGATAAATATGCCTAGGCCAAAGTGTCTTCCCCCTTTTCCACAAAGACTAATGAAGAATGTTGAAGCACTGCATGAGAAAGAGAAGTTGATCTTAAAAGAGAAGAATGGGAAGAAAGACACTCCAGTGATACCCATGCGTAGGCCAAAGTGTCCTCCCTTTCAACAAAGACTAGTGAAGAAAGCTGTGGATGGCAAATTCGAAGACTAGTGAAAATAAAAAAAGTTGAAACTCCGAAAGAGAAAGAGGAGTTGATTTTAAAAGAAAAGAGTAAGGAGGAAGAAACTTTAATCAAATTAATGCCTATTCCTAAGTGTCATCCACCCTTTCCCATAGAGACTAAAGAAGAACAAAGCTGAGGCTATTTTAAAAAGTTCTTCAATATCTTCAAGCAACTACATATAAACATATTGTTGATTGACACATAGAGAGACATGTTAATATGCAAAATATCTACGAGAGGTGGTGGCATGCAAAAGGCGACAAAGAGATTATGAGACGATTGCACTTACAAAGAAGTACAATTCGAGGGTATTGAGCAAACTTCCTAAAAAGCTTGAGGATCCAAGGAGCTTCACCCTCCCAATACAAATTGGTGAAAGTGATGGTGGACATGCACTATGTGATCTAGGGCAAGTATCTATCTAATGCCCCCTATCTGTATTTAAGACACTTGGCTCAAAAGAGTCATGTTCAACCAAAATCACTCTATTACTACCAAACAGGTCTCTTGTCGCTCCAGATGTGACAGCTGAGGGCATACTCATCAGAGTGGGTAAATTTGTGATTCTTGCTGATTTTATAATTCTTGACATAAAGGCAAATTCTAGTTATTTTAGGGCGCCTGTTCTTAGCCACCGAAGGAGCAGTGATTGATATGAGGGTCGACAAGATGAAAATACAGGTTAATAATGAAGAGACGACCTTCATGGTCTACAAGCACTTTCCACACCCTCACACTACAAAGATCTATGCAGGATTACTGAATTGACTAAGACTAATGTGAGGGTCAAGAAGATGAAAATGCAGATCAATAATGAAGAGATGACATTCATGGTCTATAAAGCACTCTCCATACCTTTGCACTACAGAGATCTATCCAGAATTACTGAATTGACTAAGACTAAGTGCGGGCTTGTAGAGAGTGACCATGGTGGATTGCTCGAGGTGCAGCAGAAACATGAACAAGTAGCCAAGTGGCCCTAACCTGAGATAGAAAGCAGCAAAGAAAAGAGGAAGCAAGAGGAAGATGGAGAGGGCAATCCTCTCAAAATGAAGCAGCAAAGGTTTGCTCGTACGGGCAGAAAATGAAAAAGAAGGTCCTGAACATTGACGTCCGTCGTGCTACAACATTAAATCGTGCTACTCGGGAGGCAACCCATAATTGTAATAGTGTAGGATATAGATATAAGAAAATAGAATAATATGTGTCGTGCCACAACCAAAACTAAGGCGCTTAGTGGTAAGCAACTCACCTTTCTAACGAATTTTGGTGTATATTGTAGGAGAAAGGTGATCAGTATGTTGGATGCACAATCAAGCGAAGGCAAACAGGGACAGAGCCCCGCGCCACACTTATGTGATGAGGTCCTCAGGATGGACCTAGTCCTCAATGATAGGTTCCACGCCGCACCCAACCGTAACTGGTTGCTAAAATGTCACAAGGAACCACGGAGTTTTCTTGCACATCACTTCTGTGATCTCGATTTTGTTTATAGCATCGAGGACAATGTTATGTTTTAAATGTGGGTGGAAAGTGTGGTCACTCTTTTGTTATGATCATTGAAAGTTGTTGTATCTTATTTTTATTTTATTTTGGATTCCTCGATTTTTGTTTTTGATGCTTTTCCCGAGGATTGCCACCTTGAACCAACTAGAAATTATTTTAGGACTAGAATATTTCAGCTCATTCTTGTTCGTAACTAACCAACATTATCAACTTTTTTTGTCGAACTATCTGAAGACGGTTGGCCGACTGAAGACGGATTCAATTTTCCGGCTGACTGATTTTGGGAAACAAAACAACTCGATTTCGCCAGTAAAGATACCAATAACAACATACCCAGTGGAATCCCACAAGTGGGGTCTAGGGAGGGCAAAAATGTACGCAAACCTTACCACTACCTCATAGAGACAGAGAGGTTGTTTCCGGAAACCCTCATCCCAAAAATCAAGCCCCATGATCAGAAGATACTAGATATGGAAAAGAAGGGGAAAGAAAAGAAAAAAGGAAAATGACTACTAGTGAAAAGCAAATGATAGCATGTAAATACGATAAAAGTAACAAATATAAGACGGATAATGACAACGTCGGATATAAATACACAACTAATCCTATTAGCCTGCTATAACACAATGACGACATCAACCTACCCCTACTAGCCTATTAGTCTTCTACCCTAATATGCAACCTCCACTCCTTTCTATCTAAAGGTCATGTCCTCGGTGAGATGAAGTTTCGCCATATCTTGTCTGATCACCTCCCCCCAATACTTCTTCGGTCTACCTCTACCCCTCCGAGTAATCCCTAAATCCAACCTCTCACACCTCCTAACAGGAGCATCGATACTTCTTCTCTGCACATGTCCAAACCATCGCAGTCTCGCTTCCCTCATCTTGTCAGCCACAGAGGTCACCTCTAACTTCTCCTAAATGGTCTCATTCTTAATCTTATCACTCCTAGTGTATCCACACATCCATCTCAACATCCTCATCGTAGCGACCTGCATCTTCTGAACATGTGAGTTTTTTATTTCGCCGGTAAAGATACCGATCAGATTCAGCAGCTGAGGATTTCCAATTTCCAGCTAGGAAACAAACTTTTTCTGCTCAAAGAGAAAAGGCAGACTATAAACTTTACGGCATCAATTTTCAACCTTCTTGATTTTCTGGCATCGAATATAATTTGTTGGGTCGCAATCTTTCATGATATAACATTATTCAGGTGATATCTTCCATTTTCCTCAGTTTAAATATATTTTTTGTTCCTTCTTGTTCAATTTTTGCCATTTCTTGTTTCCTTCTTGTTCAATTTTTGCCATTTCTGGTTCTATTTATGCCAATTGTACTAGTTCTGAGTCCTTGTTGTTGTTTATCAGTTCTCTAAATTGGGTTGCATTACTGAGTATGCTCCAATTTGCTAAATTGGATTGCATTGTTGTAGTTATACTCTTTCATTCGTTTCTTTGTGGCTTTACTTAAGTCGGCTTATCGTGTACCATTGAGGCCTTCCTTTTTACTAGTTTAATTTCCTATGTTTTCATACTGTTTCGTGATTTTTTTTTGAGTTCCCATTCTTGCTTATTGATTACTGTGCATTATTCCTATCGTATATTTACTATTTCATATACTATTGTATCGTTGGGTTGTTGATTTCAAGAGATTGTATCTTCTTGATCTTCTGTATTTTTTTGAGTTATTAGTTCTTTGTTTAGTGGTGTTAGGGATTGATGGTGAATTAGGGCCATGTTTTCGGTTGGGATCGGAGGCGAGGGGTAGTAGTGGTAAGAGGGGGACGGGCTTACTTAAGTTGAGAGTAGGGTAGTAGAACATAGGATCACTTACAGAAAAGTCCATAGAGCTAGTAAAGAGTCTTATGAGGAGACAAACTAATATTGTGTGTTCAGGAGACCAGATGAGTAGGTACCAGAGCACGGGATGTGGATAGGTTTAAATTATGGTACTCTAGTGGCTCTAGGGATAGAAATGGAGCAAGTATCCTAGTAGATGTGGACCTTAGTATGTGATCGAGGTCAAGAGGATAAATGATAGGATGATTCTATTAAACTCGTTATCGATAGACATATAGTGAATGTAGTTAGTGCTTATGCGCCTCAAGTGGGCCTGGATGAGGAAATCAAAAAGCTTTTTTGGAAGGATTTGAATGAGGTTATGAGAGGTATACCGAACACAGAAAAGATCTTCATTGGGGGAGATTTTAATAGGCATATCAGTGCAACTTCTAGTGGGTTTGATGATGTTCGTGGAGGCTTTGGTTTTGGGGAGAAGAATAGAGGTGGGACGTCTCTCTTGGATTTCGCCAGAGTCTTTGAGTTGGTTATTGCCAACTCATGTTTTTCGAAGAGGGAAAATCACTTGATTATCTTTCGTAGTACAGTAGCTAAGACCCAAATTGATTACTTTCTCCTTCGAAAGGGTGATAGAAGCCTTTGTAAGAATTGCAAGGTTATTCTGAGTGAGAGTATTTTCACTCAACATAGGCTTTTAGTGATTGATTTAGAGATTAAGAGGGATAAGAGGAAAAAGGCTATTTATGTCCAACCGAGAATTAGATAGGGAGGTTTGACTCCTACCTTTTCTCAGGAAATGGGGGAGAAGTTGAGTAGTTTGGGGGCTTGGAGTAATAGCAGGGATGTGAACAACATGTGGGACACTACTGTTGATTGCATTAGAAAAGTAGCTATCGAGGTACTAGGGATATCAAGAGGGTCCTTTTGTGGACGTCAAGGTGACTGGTGGTGGAATGGAGAAGTTCAAGGCAAAGTGAAAGCTAAGAAGGTTGCCTATACGAAGTGGTTGGAGTGTATAGATGAGGATGAAAAACGAAGGCTTAAGGATATCTATAAGACGGCGAAGACAGATGCGAAGATTGCGGTCACTAGCGCTAAGACAACAACATTTGAACGTTTGCATGTTGAGCTAGAAGAAAAAGGCGAGGACAAGAGATTGTCTCGCGACTTGGATCAAGTGAAGTGCATCAAGAATGAGGATGGTGAGGTGTTGGTGGATGAGACTTCCATTAAGCAAAGGTGGCAAACTTACTTTCACAAACTCTTAAATGAAAAGGGGACAGAAGATATCGAGTTGGGCGATTTGGCGCACTTTGATAGTCATTGAGATTTTGGTTACTGCAGGCATTTCAGGGCTGAGGAGGTTAGACGCGCTATTAGCAGGATGAACAAAGGGAGAGCGATTGGACCCGATGCGATTCTGGTGGATTCTTGGAAGAACGCGAATAAGGATGGTATAGAGTGGTTGACTAGGATTTTTAATGCTATTCTGAAGACTGCTAAGATGCCCGATGAATGGAGGAGTACAATGGTTCCATTGTACAAGAACAAGGGTGATATTCAAAACTGTAACAATTACAAGGGTATCAAGTTGCTAAACCACACTATGAAGGTCTGGGAGAGAGTGGTGGAGATGAGGGTGAGAAGAGAAGTGTCTATTTCAGAGAATTCAGTCCGAATTCATACCGAGGCGATCAACTAGTAAAGCAATTCATCTTGTTCGGAGATTAGTGGAGAAATATAGGAAAAGAAAGAGGGACCTTCATATGGTATTCATTGATCTTGAGAAGACCTATGACAAGTCCTGAAGGATGTCTTATGGAGATGTCTAGAGGTGAAAAGTGTCCCAATGATGTATATTAGGGTGATAATGGACATGTATGACGGAGCCAAGACTCGGGTAAGGACGATGGGAGAAAACTCGGAGTATTTTCCAGTTGAGATGGGATTTCATCAAGGATCTATACTGAGCCCTTTTTTTTTTGCCTGAGTGATGGATGAGCTGACACGATCTATCCAGGAGGAGGTTCTATGGTGTATACTATTTGCGAATGACATAGTACTAATTGATGCGACCAAGGATAAAGTTAATGATAGGTTGGACGTTTGGAGACATACTTTAGAATCTAAAGGGTTCAAATCGAGCCGGACCAAGCAAAATACCAGGAGCGCAAATTTAGTATTACGAGGGATGAAGCGGACATTGAAGTGAGGTTTGCCACTCAATCTATCCCTCAGAGAGAGCTTTAAATATTTTGGGTCCATCATACAGAGTAGTGGTGATATCAACGATGATATCACACATCGTATTGGAGCAATATGGATAAAACGGAGGCTTGCCTCTGGAGTATTGTGTGATAAGAAAATACCACCTAAACTTAAAGGTAAGTTATATAGAATGGTGGTTAGACCGTCTTTGCTTTATAAGGTGGAGCTATGTTGCTCGGACTCTTTCACTTTTAGTGCTGCACCCGTATCGACACGACATGGGTGTGGGTGTGGGTGTGAGTGTGGGATCTGTGTCCGATTTGGTCAACCGATTTCGGGTACTTTGACCAAAATCGATGGGGAAAGTTTGGATGGTTTTAATGATTTATGTAATCAATACAAAAGCCAAGATGAAATTAAAGAAAATGGAATACCTTTTATGTAGAAATTTCTATGTCACGCCTTCTCCTTTAATCTCCTTCCAGAATTCTCTTCAAGTTTTCCACATAATATCTCATAATTTAAGTTTTATCACTCTATTTTAAGATATTTTGATTATTTTTAGGCGAATCCCTGCACCCGTATCCATACATGGATCCATATCCCCGAATCATAAAAATTAGACTATGAAGGATCCGACCTCTAGATCCGCACCCGTATCAAACACCCACACCCGAGTCCGAGAAACTTAAGGGTGGAGTATTGGTCAGTCAAACTCACATGTTCTAAAGATGCAAGTTGCGGAGATGAGGATGTTGAGATGGATGTGTGGACATACCAGAGATGACAAGATTAGGAATGAGATCATTCGGGAGAAGTTAGGGGTAACCCCCATGGCAGACAAGATGAGAGAAGCGAGACTATGATGATTTGGGCATGTGTAGAAAGAAGTGTTGACGCTCCTGATAGGAGGTGCGAGCGATTGGAGATAGATTGAAAAAGTATTGGAGGAGGTGATTAGACAGGATATGGCGCAGCTTCGTATCACCGAGGATATGACCTTAGATAGAAAGGAATGGAGGTCGTGTATTAGGGTAGAAGGCTAGTAAGCTTAGTAAGGGTAGGATGATGTCTTGCCTTGTGATATAGTAGGATTGTAAGATTAGTTATGTTATCATATATTGTGTTTTATTATAGGCCGTCATTTTTATTTTTTTTTATTTGCACCGGGTGTCCGAGTCTCTTAGAGCCCCGACTAATCCTGGGGGTGCACAGGCCCTCGACAAGGAGTTTCCCGCAAGTGCACCACGGCTAATTCAGGTTTTACCCAGTCCGATGGCCCTCAGAAATTGTTTGCACCCAGTGGGTTTCAAACTTGAGACCTTGAAAGGGAGCAAACCCCAAGGCTCAAGTCTATTACCACCAGGTCAACCCCTGAGGGTTATTATAGGCCGTCATTTATTTTGCTACTTGTATTGTATTTATGAGTTTTCATTTGCTTTCCACTATAGTCGTTTTTGTATCTAGTATTTTCTGCTTTTGGGGCTGATATATTTGCGTTGAGGGTCTTTCAGAAACAACCTCTTTATCTCTATAAGGTATTGGTAAGGTTTGCATACATTTTATCCTCCTCAGACCCCACTTGTGGGATTTCACTAGGTAAGTTGTTGTTTAGGTGCATTAGAATAATGAAACCCATCATTAGTTGGCTCTATGCATTCTAAAATGGGAATTCATTCATAAAGAAACATAAAAAGATAGAGAGCTTCAATATGAACACGCATACTTTCTAACAAGACTCTAAAACAAAATAGGGCTTAATAATGTATGATGTCATTCAATGTATTTATGTTATAGAGATTGGAATCTTAGGGAGCCATGTTCCAAACAATTATTGTGTCATGTGTGGTGAACATTTGTATATTCGTGCATATAAGACATCAAGAACTTGCTCTGCATGAGTGAAAATTTGAACTTAGTATTGAACCTGTTGGATGTGATCAAGACATTTCTTGTTAACCTATTCTTGTGACCTTACTATAATGCCTACCCGTACATTCTTTTGGCCAAGCCCCTTTGTGCCTATAGCCTATTTCTTTGTATAACCACATTGTGTAACCGAATCCCCTTGATTAATCCTAGATTTTGATCCAAATGTCCTTAATGCACTTTGAGTTGAAAAGCATACAGAAAAAAGGGAATATGAAAAAATTAGAGAGGTCAAGATAAAGAAGTATGGTTATTATGGTTGTGTGGTAAAAAAGAAATAGGAAATGGTGCTTGTATATAAAATAACTATGCTTGGTGATAGTAAGGATGAAAACATTGTTGTTCCAAGGTCAATCTATCAACACGTTTTAGAAATATTTTTCCTTGTTCACTAATAAATTGACACCATTGGGTATGTTGTTGTTGTTGTAGTAGTACTAATAAATTGACTAATTAAACTCAGCAAACAGAAAAAAATATAGATCTACCATAAAAGTTGAGAAATAGAAAAGAAAAGAGGATCTTTGCTAGTAACTAGTAAATTGGAAAGAGGGCAAAATATAAAGGCGGGTTGAGCAAAAGGAAACATAAAAGTTGGAAGCAAAGGTGATATAATTAAGGAAAAGAGATTAATTGTTTATAGTCATTGTCTTAAAGTGGATAGGAAAAAGTAGTCACTATTTTGACCAAACGGTTCCTACTCATCCCTTTGCTGACATTACAACCTGAAAAAGTCTTTTTGATCTTGTCGTACAATGCTTTGATTGATTGAGCAATATACTAATGGCAAGCCTATGATATGTTCTAAGTTTTCTTGTGTGAGAGAGAATTTGACTTGCCTATGCACCCAACTGACTATATATTTGCAGATAAGTCAAAGGGGTATTGCATTGAATAGTAAGGGCACTTGATAGTTAGAACTGGTGAATTAATGACTATGGTAGTTGCATCTGAGCAGGTTGGCCCTATATATGCCATAGAGAGTCAGTTTAGAAGTTGGTTGTTTGCATGAAAAGTCTTTGATTTGAAAGAGTTATGCTTGAATGAGTGAATTTCATATCATGATTAAAATTCTCGATACAAACCAGATTATGAGTAACCTTGTCCAAATAGCGTTGATAGGACATTGGGTTTGAATGGGATATGATAAGTTGTTTGATGACGAATAAAAGTTGAGTAGTGATCTGGGTGTATTTATGCATCCAATTATCATATTTTATCCATGATTTAGCTAATTTTTTAGTATAAACTCATGCATATCCCTGTGTTTTATTATAATTGTTATGATAAGCTAATATATATAGTTAGATTGATTTTAGGCTAAAAACAGCAAGGATCGACCCAAAAGATGGATTGGAACTCAAAGTGAAGAAAATGCAGCTAACATAGGTTAAAGACAGTGGTCCGCGGTGTAGGGCACACACTTTGCATTGGCCTTTGTGCTCTAACTTAGCGTGAATGAAAATAAAAGACTGAAAATCCTTGTGATGAACTTGCGACGCACTTGAAAGCAAAAAGAAGTCCACGACGGACTTCACAACACGGGCCTTATGCTCTGCAATGGAGTCGGCACCACACACTTGTGTTATGCAGAGCCAGAGTTGACAAAGTCAAAGCAGAGTTCAAAGACTGAAAATCCTTGTGATAAACATGCGACAAACTGGAAAACAGAATGAAGTCCACGATGGACTTCACAGCACAGGCCTCCTGCTCCGCAATGGAGTCTCTACCTCACAATTGTATTATGAGGAATGAGAGTTGAAAAAGTCAAAGCAAAGTCCAAC
Organism: Solanum aculeatissimum; assembly: GCA_038996855.1. Lineage (NCBI taxonomy): Eukaryota > Viridiplantae > Streptophyta > Magnoliopsida > Solanales > Solanaceae > Solanum > Solanum aculeatissimum. The sequence continues at coordinate 13,618 of JBCEWC010009386.1, forward strand.
TGGAATTGGGATTTTCCCCAATTATAAATAGATAATAGATCACAAGGACAGTTTTTAGGGTTATGAACTAATATTAAAATATAGTTTTTACCATTCTTTGCTTCAAACTACTACATAATTGTTCTTAGTTTATTTAGTTATTGCTTTCACAAAAGATAATTGTGGTAAGAACAAGATACTCTTGCAAGAGCTGCATTAATCAAAAGCTTAGTTAGTTTCTTTTTGTCTTAATGTTCTTTAGTTATTTCAATTACTTTTATTATCATTCAGACATTCACAACTGGTTATGAGTAACTAAATCTCATAACTAGGGCTATGGAACTTAGAATAGGGATAAGAATAATAGATTCTTTACATTAAAATCTTTGCATAAAGGTGTGATCGTTGTGTATTAAAATTCTTTTGCAAAGATTATTTTTGTCATGGTTGCAAACGTTAAGAACACGCCCATATTTGGACTTGCTTGACAAAAGAAGTTAAGATTAGGAAAAAGAATCATTAACAGAAATTTGAGGCTACCAACCCCATCTAATAGCTTGAGCTCCAGATAGGATAGCTAACCTGAGGCATCCTAAGTGCCAGAAGGACTTAGGATGAAATTCTTCTAATTCGGCCGAGAGGCTTTAGGAGGCTAATAGATTCGTTAGTGTTGCACAATGAGCACACCTAAAGGCGTTGACAGTAAAGTATATGTTTAAATTTCGATATCTAGGAACCACAACTCTAGTCTGTCTTTAATTCTTGATACAAACATCTTAATATAATTGAGACAGTAGATTCCCATTTAAAACATCGTAATATAACTAATAGTCAGTAGATTGGATTTCATTAGCAAATTATAAGTTCTCATTCGACTCCAAACTAGTTAGGTTACTATATTTTGCCAGCGACCGCTTTATCCCCATTTGAGGTGCAATTTGGGTGACATCATTCATCAAACTCACATTCTTAATTCTTGACTCGAACTGATGATAGCTTGCATACTTGTCATCAGTTTTAAAGCCTACTATTTCAACAACTTTTGGAGAAAGCTTCTTTTTTTAATTTGACGACTCGAAGATGAAAGATTAAATTTTCTATACTTTTGGAAAAGCTATTTTATATATGACACATTACAATGATTCTCCACTCATTTTACTTTAGTTAGATTAATATTTAAAACTTTCTTTTGGACTGAAAAAATAAAATTAGATATTGTAGTATGTGGATGTGCAAACCAACAATACTATTCGCAGCTATATATTTTTTTTTGAATGGTAATTCGCAGCTATATATGCATTATTGGTAGCTTATAAATGAGAGAATTAATTCGGAGAAGTTGCAGCATAGTGCAAGTTAATTATAGTAATTATATATAATGCACAGCCACAGACACCGAGCTGTTTTGTCAGCAGCATTAATGCCCAGAATGACAATAGTAGCATAGCAGAAAGATGGAGTATTCTTAGTGGGAAGAACGATTAGATCCTTTTAACCCAGATCTTGACCTGATCTGACCAGCCCCATTAAACTTTTATGAAAACTAAGTTTTTCCCCGCCCCAGTAAGGAGTTTTCCCTGCGCTTGCCCCAATTGTCATCCCTAGAAACTACTGCTTTATAGAACATATGTGTTACACATCCTTATAAGCTAAATCTCTTATCTCAAGCAAACTTATGTAAATTTAACTTTATTGCTCTTATTTTCGAATCTATAAGGTGCATACAAAACAGCTTCTAACAACATAAAATAGATTTGCATCAGGCACACGTAAGCAAGAGTCCAATATGAGACTGTAAACACAGGAAAGAAAAAGAACCTTTTAACCAACCTAAGTAGTGGGAAGCAAGGTAAGTAGCATTCATGCAGGGGGGAGTTGAAAATTCTAATAGCGTCAAAGCATCAAGAAAATTATTCATTATATCTACTTTCCCATCATAACAAATAAGTAAGAAATGATTCATATCAACCAGTCATTGTTTGCATGAAAGCCCCCGATAAAATCAGTCATAATATTAGTTGCTGAAGTAGAATAGACCGGAATTTAAAATGCCCAAGGTGCATACAAGCAGTTGCCAAAGGAAATAAATGAAAGTTCACCTTTAAGCTCACACCTCTTAAGATATGTTTGTCACCAAATGACTTGCACACATTTCTACACTCAATAAGCACATCTGACTCATCCTCAGACTCTCTGGACAAGCTCACATTCTCCGATTTAGCAGATTCCTGCTATTCAAACAAGATGAAGACCAAAATCAAGGTAGATACAATATACTAGGCAAGATTCAAATGTTTTCACCATCTGCTAAATGCAAGGCAACGCATCTATGTCATAAAAAAAGAATATATCCAGCACACAATCATTTATCTGGAAAAAAATAACATTCTAGCACAAAAGTTAGTTCACACAAACATTCCTCATCGAGAATGGTATAATAGAAAGTGTAATTTAATGATATATCAACAAAAGCAACAAGCATTATGAATTTACAAGTACCAAATCCTGGAAGTGTTCACTGAAACGGAAAGCCAAAAGCTACATGCTTCTTCAGTTCCTTTAATGTTATTATGTCATAGGCTCGATCAATTGAGCCAATCCTAGATTGGTACCTCTCCCAAGTGCAGTGGACATCACCAACCTAGGTCATGGACCTTCTTGATCACCCGTTGACCCTTTCCAGGTAAGTAAAGTGGGCTCCTTGGTAAGACTGTCTTTGGGCATGAAAAATAACTTTGACGCTCTAGTGGAAGAGGTTTTGACTTGAGTTCTAACAAAACAAACACTGTTAGCAATTTTTGCAATGAGAAATCAATTCTTATCACAGTTTGATCACCCACGGCATATCCCAACTCAACCGTTATTATAGGAATCCCCAATCTTTATTTGCAACTCTCCCGTACCAATGTAGAAGTCCACCCACATTCCCCTTAGCCTACCCCATTGCTTTTGCTTACTCTTCTTGTCTTGGCCTTCCACTCTTTCCCTTGTACATCTCTCTCTCTCTCTCCGACTAGTCATATTTCGGTGCTTAACGTTTAAAGATTTACTAGATACCCCAATAGATTTGGATATTTTTCACTTTTTTCAGAATATTATTCCAGAAAACTGTTGGGACATAGAATTGTTACAATTTTTTGTCGAGAATACGAAAAACTTTAAAAAGCCGCTTTCACAATTTTCACTCTAAATCACTCACGAAAGTTCAAAAACAACTTCAATTTCTATTAATGTCCAAATACAACTCCAATTTTCAAATTTCATTTCAACTTCTTTTTCCAAAACTACTTGTTTCCAAGTTACACAATTTTTATGTCCAAAAGCCCACAAAATATAGAGATTGACATTTTTATAATAATTAAATAAGGAAGTAAGACAAGTAAATTGAAATGGAAGATGTATGTTGGTTTCTCTGTGAGATCAGCAGAATGTGATATTTCTGATTAGTATTTTCTTAATAGATAATTAAAATTTTCAAATAGCATTTCTAATTAGTATTTAAAGTAGTAATGGCCAAAAATTGGGGGAAATGTATTACATCCAATATGAAGGTAGTCTTTCTGCATTTGATTGAAATAAATTTTCCTATATTTAAGACAACAAATGCTGGAAATAGCTAACTAAGAAGGAGCTTTCTATCCAAAATAAAATTATCCCAGTAAGGCATTAGCATTATGGAATCATTAGCATGGAAAGATAGGCATTTTCTACTTTGGCACTCCAACTTATACTACGTTCTCAATACTTGACCACCTTGCCTAAGAGAACAAAGAAAATACACCGACACACAGTGATTTCAGTAACTACCTCAATCCGACATTATTCATGAAGCTCTGCCACATACTACTAGTACTCTTGCTATCCAGTTTATATGGCATTCTTTCTATTTTGGATGGCCTAAAATATAATACAGCATTCCATTTCTATAAAAGTTTTAACTATTCACATTTTAACTTTGATGTGATGTTTTATATAAAACTAAATTACGAATCATTATTTTCTTCTGCTATGGCTAATAGAATTACCAAAATCCAATTGAACATCCTAAACTTTTTGTCACCATATACATCAGAAACACATATCCGAATTACAAAACAGAACCCAAAAGCAAGAATGTGAATATTGACCCAAAATCAATTCATTATAGTCTTACATTGAATCTTGTGTTGGGAAAGCGATTAGAGTCGGCAGCTTTGTAGTCCCGAGGGGGTGCAACACAAGCACAAACAGACCCTTTATCCTTCCTGTTCGTCAAGGAACATACCAAGAATGGCTTTCCTAAATCAGAATTGGGAAAAGATGTTTTCATGTAGCTAAAAGAAGAAGAGGGGTCACTGCTGCTTTTCCAAATGTGGACGGCAGGCGACATAGCCGAACCCACAAAAGAAACCATTGAGTTAGCAACACAAAACCCACTTTGGAGAATTTAAGATGGGAAATTCTGGCGATCGAATTTCAAGGATAAATTCGGTCACTCTCAGTGAAAAGAAAGGACACAATTAGAGGCTTGAGAAACACTGTAGAATGGTCGGTGGAAGGAGGAGGGGGCTGCATACAGTAGTGTTAATTTCAATATATAAATTACTCCATTAACTTTGCTCAAATCATAAATTTTGAAATTTTAAAAATGTACAAACAAATATTCTAACTTGTTCATTTTTTATTAATTAGACACAATTATCCACCAGTTTAAGTGTGTGACATACACCTATACCATAGATTTTGTGTTCAATCCCACGATATCACGTCATTAATTTTATTCCACCTATTTATATTTTTTTTAAAAGAAAATGTCACGTCATTAACACTATTCCACCTATTTATAATTTTAAAAAAAAAGTAAAAGAAACATTTGTGATTGGCCAAAATAAATTTATTTTACGAAAAATTCAAATTTGTAAATTTAAATTTTTTACTCCATCTCGGACCCTCATCCCCCAGCCCTCCTCCCCCCACCCCACCCCCCGCCCCCATACAAAAAAAATTAAAAAATTATTTTACGAAAAATTCAAATTTTATAAATTTTAATTTTTTACTCCGCCTCGGACCCTCATCCCCCTAGTCCCCCAACCCATTCACCCCCACCCAGCCCCTGTCACAGTCGCCCAACCCACAACCCCCACCCCAACCCCCGCCCCCCATACAAAAATAAAAATAAAAATGTATATTTACAAAAAAATCAAATATTAAAATTT
>JBCEWC010009387.1:0-18789 GCA_038996855.1 Solanum aculeatissimum
TATATATATATATATATATATATATAGATATATATATATATGAAAATTATATTAAATAACTTACATATGCTTGTTCAGCCCTTTCCTCCACCCACTGATCCGGATCCAACTTATTCTTTTTTTTATATATATATAATACTTCCTAAAAACTTCATCACGTAAGGGAGGCCACCCCAATTCTTTTTCCTATAAATTAAAATATAATTAGTAAAATTATACTTTGCATAAATTAAATACTTTATTTAACAATAATATTAGTTTAAACCTAAAATTTTAAAAATCTTACTAGCTCCCTTGTAACGGTACCAACACTCTTTGCTCCTTTGGTGTGCCATGACCCACCCTTTAGGCTTTCTCTAGCCTTTTTTGCTTGATCGGACATAGCCTTGAATTTATCGGTATTTCAATACTAGACTCAATCTTAATATACATTCGGAGGCATTCAAGAACTGACTTTTCCATCATCCCTTGCTTTCTTTAGCCAGCTGGATAGTCTGGAGCTTGCCTTTCTCTCAAATGTGGTCGCAATGACCATGCTGTATTTTGGTTGCCAAATACATAAAGTCTTGATAAAAGTAAACAGCGTTAAAAAATAAGTTAAGTAAATAATACTCAAAATATTATGTAATATTATATATACCTTAAATTTATTAAACATCATTTGGCAAATATTATTTGAAATCTCCCCCCAAGAGCGATATGCCTCTGTGTATAACCTCCTAACACTCTCCTTTAGAGCATTTGTGTTGAAGGATTTCACCTGGAATACAAATAATAAACATGTTATTCATAAATAATTTGTTAAGATGACAAAAATAAATTAATAAAAAATACAAACTTACGATGATCCATCAGGATCTATTATGACTCTCACACGTCTATCCCTCTGTCTAGGAGCTAAGTTAGGAACACCCTGTGCAACAGTAGTAGAAGGTGAGTCCGATAGTGGAAGATGTATGTAATGTTGAGTCGATGGTAGAGGGATAGTATCAGTACTAAAAGAATTCCTAAGTCTTAGATTAGATAGGTGGGGAGACTGAGAAGTAGGAGATAAACCAATAGGAGATGGAGTATTCAAAGATGTGGATCGATGATATGTCACTGTAGGTGGAGGAGCGACATGATCATATGAAGTGAATCTCGATGTTGCAGAAGAAGATGCGCCTCGTGGTCAACGCATCTGACTATGAAAAGCTAGAGGATCCATAGTCCTAGAAGACACATACTGATGAGTAGTATGTGTCGAAGTATCATATGGGACACCTTGAATATCAGGTATTGAAGAAATATAGTCTGGGATATCCTCAAGATCAATAGGTCTCCTGGACTTCTTCTTTTTAGCTCTACCAGAATGAGTAACCCCAAGATGATCCCGAGATCTATCACCATCACCCGATGACATCTGAATGTAAAGTAACACAAATACAATATATAAAAATGAAATAATTTTAATATTAACAAAATAAAATAATTGTTATGCTAGTTATAATCTAGCAGTCTATTCCTCCTCACTTGTTTCATTTTCTTCATCCTCCCATTTTGATTTTCCAGTTGTTTCATATTCATTATCCTCCCATTCCTCCTCCAATGATTCATTATCCTCATTTACTACTTCTTGAATGTTTGCCATTATTAATTCATCATCAAACACCTCTTCTAGTATGTGTTGAGAATGTTCTAGTGTAGTCTCCAACTCAACGTCAACTTGTTGTTGAACAAGTGCAAGATCATTTTGGTATGCCACATCTAATATATTCTCAATTTCAATTCTTCTTACAGGCTTTGTCTTAATAACAACCCATAAATCACTCTTATCTCTACGCAATGGATATGGAGCGTAGTAGACCTACTTAGCATTTTGGGCAACGATAAAATGATCATAACTTCTGTATGTTTTAATTCAATTATATTATGTTGTTGATCGACCCTTGTGCCTCTATGTGATGAATCAAACCACTTACACCGAAATAATACTACTTCTTTTTAGGCCAACCTAAATATCAAACTTTAATAATCTCTTGTATGACACCATAATATTCAATAGTTTGACCATTACTGTCGACATCACCTTGAACGAAGATACCACTATTATTGATTTTATTATACATTGAAACTTTCTTAGTTTAAAACTTAAAGTCATTCACACAATATTTACTCATTGTGTGAATTTACGATTCAGGCCCGAGTGTGATTTTTCTTACTAATGGTGAATGTTGAACAATTGAGTATTTATCATAAACCTAACCTCGTATATATGGCTTCGTTGCCCCAGGTGTTTACGAACAAGCTGATATTGATATGTACATTTTTGTTAGTAAAACACTAATTAGTATGTAATTTGACAATGTAATTTATTTAACACTTACTCAAGATATGACTGAATTTCTGGATAATTAAGTAGAATATGAATCATAGCCGATTGTCTTTCCATAGCCATGAAGTTTCATTTTTTATGCCTTTTAGATCCTCGACCATTTTAATTAAAAGTTGAAATAAGGGGAAACATAGGACCACTCTCACCTTCATTATTCCGATTTGGACTATTTCTCCTACATGGCACTTCATTATAAGAATAAAAATCGCCAGTTTCTCTTGCGATATGAGCTTGAATAATTGATCATTCGATTTGTCCCCTTTGTTTAATTGTTTGTTTGCAACCTCCAATTTTTCTGTACATACCAATTCAAATGTGTTAATCATGAATTTTACTGTTTATATATTCATTATATATAATTAAATACTTAAGTCATAAAAAATGTTACCTTTCAAATGGATACATCCACCTTGTTTGAACTGGATTTTCAAGACGAGTTTCTTGTACGAGATGAATCGGAATATGCTCTATCACATCAAAGAAGTCAGGCGAAAAAATCTTCTCCAACTTTGTAGTAATAACAGGAATATTTTTTGTCATCCTGTCTAAACTACTTTCAAGCAATGTTCCAGAACATAAATCTCTAAAGAAAAAACTTATCTCTGTGATTGGCTTCCATATCCTCTCAGGAAGATGGCTAAAAGTGATAGGAAGCAAGGCTTCCATATCCTCTCAGGAAAATAGCTAAAAGCGATAGGAAACAAAGTTTCCATGAATACATGACAATCATGCTTTTCATACCTACCAACTTGCCTTCGTTCAAGTCTGTCCGCTTGCCCAAATTTGAAGCATATCCCTCCGGAATCCTCAAATTTTTAACCCACTCACATATTTCACGTTTCTCGTCCATGGTGAATGAAAAATTAGCTTTAGGCTTAACAATTTTTCCATTTGGTAGTTGCTGCAACCACAATTCTTTCCTCCTACAATATTCCTTTAAGTCTATTCTAGCTCTTGGGTTGTCTTTTGTCTTGCCTTTAACATCCATCACTGTGTTAAATAAGTTGTCAAAATAATTTTTCTCAATATGCATCACATCAAGATTATGTCTTAGGAAATTATCCTTCCAATATGGCAACTCTTAGAATATGTTTTCTTTGATCCAATTATGTTCAATACCGTATCTAGGAAGTTTAGAAGGTGGAGCTTTTGCAACTTTAGGCAGTTGAGAAACTCTCTCCCAAATTTGATGCCCTGTCAGTGATGGGGTGGAGGATCAATGTCAACCCTGTTTTTTCTAAAGCATGCTTCATCTTTCTGATGGTTTGTGAAACAAAAATGTTGCCAAAAAAAGTTATAGTGTTGCCAAAAAAAAGAAAATGTTTGATGGTTTGTGAAACAAACTAAAAAAGGAAATTACATTTTTTTTTTAACAAATGAAGTATTTAAGTTGGTCGACCTGTTAATTAGCCTTTAATAGACCATCAATTCTTGTTCAATCATCCATTTAGTCAACTTACCAATGATAATTCTTGAATATCCTTAAATATCTTTTATTGCTTTAGTGATTACAATGACAAAATTATCATTATGACCATTGTTCATTGTGTTACATATATGTATCTTCCTTGTGGCATTCTGATGAAGAGAAAAAAGAGATACATATTCTAGAAGTTCACTGACCAGAGGACATGAGAAGATCTAAGAATCTTTCCAATATTCTATTGTGGTTGGTTTTAATTTGAAGACTCTTGGTTAGTTTTTGGCTTCTTATTTTGTACTAGAAGAGCATGTTAAATTATGGGGATACACTTATACTGGATGAAATATCCTTAAGGATAGTGATAGAAGCACGCCTCAAGCTATGTAAATTCCTAGCAAGTGTTTGATGAAGTGTTACTGTTGGTGATGAAGTGTTAGTGTTCGTTATGATAATGTTTTTTTTCAAAATTTCCAACAATCTTAAAAATATTTAACACCAAGGACTTATGGAAAATACTGAAGATTCTTTTTCATTTAAAAAAAAAAAGAATTAGAGCACTAAGAAAATGATTTTGGAAGGAGAAGTTAGTAGAAATGAGTGTTGGTGCTTGCAGTTGTTTTCCCTTATAGAGTGTTTGGTGGTGTGAATTACACTAATTTCGTTGTGCTTGCATTTTTGGGCTATGAGAAGACTACCAAGAATAATGAGTTATCTTTGTTGGGTGTCTGGAAGAGAAGTAGTTTATGGTGGAAAGTTAATTGTCTGTCATGGGAATTATCATGGCAGCCTAGTTGGAATAACTAGAACTATTAGGGCAGTTGATTTTGATCAATTTGTTATTTGAGGTAATCTTGTACAGTTGTACCCATTGGTGTTTCATTTCAATTGTGCTCATGCTAATACGGTATGTGAAATTTCTATGTATATTTATATATTAATAAATTTCTCTGTTGCAAATTAAGTCATTATCTCTTAATGCAGTAGAAGATTCAGAGAAATGATAATCACGCTGAGAAAATAAAATTTGAGTAAATGGATGATATAAATTATTATGATTATTTCTCAAGCGAATCTTGTGGCGATTATGTGAAAGTGAGAGATTGGGTGTTAGACTTAGATCAGAATGGAGCTTTCAGCGAAAAATTATATTATTTATAAATGGTTGAAATATATATAGTAGATGTCGAACCCCCTTCGACTAGTTCGTATATCTACTTCTTTAAATTTTGAATATCTTAAGTGAAAATTTTGGCTCTGCCATTGACTTAGATAATGTTGAGCATATTTGGACTAACTAAAGTTATTGTATTCTACACCCAAATTGAAAAAGAAGAATAATTTGTCTATGTTGGTGATTTTAGAACTACTCAAGTTACTCGAATGAAAGAGTTCTTATTAAACTCATGTATGAAAAGAGGTGGCACATGATATTAACATTTGTCTAATTTGGAGTTTATGAGATTATATAAAAAAAAATGACGTATTATTTGGATTTGATAAGGTGTTAACAAAAATTAACATTTTTATGGATGATCAGTGTTGTGATCATGATTTATTTGTGTAATATCCTTCAAGATCATCATGTTAGTTATTTTGTTTCCTTGACATGTTAGCCTGACAATGTTAGTTTTAAGTTTTTCTTATGATAAAAGTTGATATCTCACAAATTCATATTTTGATTTACTTGTGTTATTCTAATATTAGATTTTGAAAGATTGTAACCGACCAAATAACTTTCATACAAAAGCTACAAACTATTACTACTAGAATTTTTTACAATATAGATTACTACTTACGCTATGCAACAGTATTCTTTTAATTGATTTGGAGCTTTCTTTAATGGTTGTGAATTAGTTCCTAAATTTTCTACACTAAATTTCTGGTTTTTAGTAGTTGGCACATTTGAAGTTGCCATTTATGACTTTAAAGAAAATCGTATTTGTAATGAGTTCTTAATCATTGAAGTTAATTGTTGTACTGCCATTATTGGCAAGAAGATGGACGATGTCATTATAAACTATCAGATTAGCCTGCATTTATTTGTGTGTTCTTTATTTATGGGATATTTATACTTAGCCTCAAATTTTTAAAAGTGTTGGGGAATCTTGTTATTAAGATTATGCTACATGATCCTTAAAAAAAAAAAAAGGGATCTAAGTTTGTGATTGTATGCTGTACAATGTTGTATAGACATAATTGATAATTAATTGTGATGTGATTAAATGTAATATAATGGTAGAGTTGGAAAATTAAATAAAGTATTGGTGAGTGTTTAAAAATGATACTCTTTCTCATTCTCTAATTGTTGAAAATGATATTTGCTTCTTGATGCATTATCTTGGAAAGAAGTCATTAGTGATACATAGTACCACAGGTATGTTACCCAATAATTTGAATATTTTGTTGTACTAGAGGGGTACAATGACAGTAAGTCAGGTTTTAAAATCCGCATGTGATTGCTTAGCGATAAATAGTTATTGTGAAATAATTCTTCGTGTGTTTTTATGAGATTAAAATATTTATTTAAATTATGGTAGTCAGAGGTGAATTTGACCAATTCACAGGCTAAAAGGAATATGAGGAGAGTGAGACTTCTTTCCTCAATTTGAGAAGATCAACAACGATGGTAATCCAATTCATATGATCGGAGATCCCATGAATTATGTTCATATGGGTAATAACAAGTCATTAGTTGATTAAATATGCACTATAAAATAATGTCCCTCCTATAATGTGTGAATATAGTGTAAAATTTCTAGGGAAAGTGAGGGTTGAATTACTTAATCAAAATCACATTCTTTATAGGTGGTGTATTGCTCTACAGAATACACTTGATGATTAGACTATATGAGTGTGAAGTAATACCACCGTTGTGAAAATGTGACACATGCATTTCTAGAACACTCATGAATACCAAGGAATGTGCATGACTTGTTAGCGCAAAATTGCGATAAAGACAAAGATTGTGCAAGTATAATATGATAGAATAAGACACTGGGCATACAAAAGAATTATTGGTTCATAAAAGTTTTAAACTTTACTATAATTCTAAATTTAATCTTATTTTATCTAGGTCTGGTTCATAGTCTATGCGACACCAAATTCTTAGCATTGTGCTCATACCTAAAAATCCATCATTCTATATTCCTTAATATTTCTTTTGAGATATGTAAGAAATTATTAGAAAAATGATTCTAGTAACTCAAAGGAGGTATTCATATTATCGTCTAGATTCATTCCTTTGATATCTTCTTAAAAGAATCATATTATTTAAGTTGGTCAACCTTTTAATTAACCTTTAATAGATTATCAATTCTTATTCAATCATCCATCTAGTCAACCTATAACCATTGATAATTCTAAAAATATTCTTAAATACCTTTTATTGTTTGAGTAGTTACAATGATAAAATTATCATCATGACCGTTATTCATTGTGTTTACATATATGTGTCTTCCTTGTGTCATTCTGATGAAGAGAAAAATAAGATATACATATTCTAGAAGTCCATTGACTAGAGGACATGAGAAGATCTAAGGATTTTTCTAATATTCTATTGTGCTGGGTTTTAATTTGAAGAATATGACTCCCAGTTTTCTAATAGAAGAGTTTACTGAATCACGAGGGATACATTTAAACCGGATGAAATATCCTTAAGACAATAAAAAGAAGCACGTCTCAAGCTATGTGAATTCCTTATAAGTATTGGTGATCAAGTATTAGTGAATTCCTTATAAGTATTGGTGATCAAGTATTAGTGTTTGTTATGATGAAGTACTTTCTGCAAAATTTCCTATGAATTTACCATAAGAATTTTTTTTAAATTTTCCTGTATGATAAGTTGTTTTAGCTCACAACATTTCCATGTAAATAAACATCTACGTAGTTGTTGCAGCTAATGTAAAAAGTTGTTTGCTACGTTCATTGGATAGTCTCATTAATTGGTCTTTTCATGTTATTTTTTCTTTTTTTTTTAGTATATCCTAAACAGAAGCACTTAACCTTTTGCAGGATATGGAGTCAATGGATGATGCATTATGTGAAGCATTTTCACTAAACACATCATCGAAAACTGTTCATGAATCTGAAATTTCAAGAATCATAAAAAAATTCGTTCGTAATCCAGTGTTGAAGGAAGGAAGTATTTTGAAAAGGTACTGTTCTTTTGTTTTTCTAGAGTATACTATTTATTTCTGTTCAAATAATTTCTAGCTTTGTGAATTTCTTGACACTTCATTACTTATATATATAGTTATATTTTATTGGCTGAAACATTTTTATTTGGTCCTCAAAAAAGAATGTCACTTTACTACAATTAGAAATAATATAACTTTAAAATTCTCTTTGTACATTTAATGAAATGAATTTCAACCAAACAAATATTTAAGGATTGTTTAAGACCACAAGTTTCAAAATTTTTATTTTAAACATCGTGTCAAATAAAAGGATGTCACTTAAAATGAAACGGAAAGAGTAATACATTTTTCATTTTTCTGTAATATTTCCTTTGTCTACTTTCATCCTATCTAACAATGTCTTTTTGTTTGTGGTATGACATTGTCAATCACCGACCGAATAGACTTGATGTTATCAATCGTTGCTTTGGCAAGGACACAGTTGAAGAAATATTATTTGCTCTTGTAAGTTTATAATCATCCACTCTTCTCTATCTCCTTTTAATTATGTTAGTTATAAACACATGGCCAAGGCGTTTACAAGAATGACTTTGGATGTGAGTAATCTTCAAGTTTTGACTCTGTTTGTTCCACGGAAAAACCTTTAAGTTTAATAAGTTTTTACTTTTTATGGTGTGTTTGGTATTGAGGAAGATGTTTTTCTTGAAAATGAGTTGATTTTTAATTCATTTTCTCATATTTAGTTGGTGAGTAGCTAAAAAATATTTTCTATTGTTTGGTTAATAAATAAAAATATGTTTTAGAAAAAAACTTCTATATTTAGCTAGAGAATAGAAAAAAATTGTAGGAAATTAATTTCCGACATGAAAATATTTCATAATTTGAAATATATTTTAAAAATAAATATTAAATATTTTTGAGGGGGTGGGGGGGTGGAGTGGAGTAAAAAAAATTTTTTTTTTTTAAAATAAATTTTAATTTTTGTTTTTATAGGGGTGAGTGGGGCACTGAGGGTGGTGGGAGGTGGAGTTAAATTTTTTTTAAATTTTTTTTTTTTTTTAAATAAATTTTAATTTTTATTGTATGGGAAGATCTCTGGGGAAGGGGGCATAGAGTGGATTTAAAAAATTGAGATTTTCAAAATATTAAAAAAAATTAAAAATTAATAATTTTTTTTGGGGTGGGGGGAATTGGGTAGGTCGGAATAGGAATGAGTGAAAAAAATAAAATTTTCGAAATGTGAATTTTTTTTCAAAAATAAATTTTAATCTTATTTTATTTAAAATACATATATTATTTTTTGGGGGAGAGGAATCGTGATATGGATGGGATAAAAAAATCGATTTGAAATTGGATAAAAGTTTGAAAAATATTTTCCTTAATTTTTGGAAATAAGTCATTTTTCTTAAATTTGAAAAAAAATTGGTTGATTTGGAAAACATTTTAAAAAACATTTAAGTGTATCAAACATGAGAAAATGAAAAAATATTTTTCGAAATTCTTTTTCCTCCATACCAAACACACCCTTAATATTGAAAGTTTGCCCATGGAAAATGCAAGAAGGGATATAAAAAAACAGATCACTCATTGTCAAAGTTATGAGTATAATTTACTCTGATTTTAGGGCTAGAAAAGGTAATCAACAAGGTCAAATTTGCCTCTATACTACGCAAAAAGGTTTAATTTTATCCTCCGTTATACTATTAATACAAATTAAAATATTGTTACCATTGCCTAAATTGTTCAAATATATTCCTTCCCTGTTAAGGGTGTCCAATGTGGCTGACAATTTATTGAGGGGCATATAAATATTTGAAACATTTGGATAATGACAATAATATTTTTGTAGAATGGATAATATAATAGACGAAATTGAATCATTTTGTTAAATAGAAGGATACATTTGACCCTTTTTCACTAGAAAAATTAATTTATTCAGCTATCTTTAAAGGCGAAATTAAGTAGATTAAGGGCTATCAGTGGCATAATTTAAAGAATGGTGCCAAAAATGTTTTCATAAGGTGCAAATAATCTTATATTTACTGTTAATTAACTACAATATATTCTCTTGGATAGGAAAAGGAAGCTTCTGAGATGGATGATAAGTGGATCACCAATGCAATCAAGTCTATGAAGTTTGCATCACCAACAAGCCTTAAGATTACTCTGAGATCTGTAATAACTGCTGACTGTTCTATTCATGCATGAAAATGTTTCTAGGATGCATTATCAGTTGGTTTTCCTAAAGAAAAAAAATTAGTCTAGATACCACATTATTGTTCTTATATTTTTCCTAAAAGTGTGACAAATTTGTGTTGTTTTACAGATTAGAGAAGGACGAAAGCAAACACTTCGACAATGTTTGATTCGTGAGTTTAATATCAGTAGTCACATCGTTCTAAGATCATTCAATTACAATGATTTTTACGAGGTACATAAAGTTATGTTTTTTAAGTTGCGTTGTCATGTAAATTTTACTTGTCTTGTCATGATTTTAATGTTTACTTTCTATTAAGCAATGTTGGTTGAATTTGCAGGGTGGTAAAGCATTCTTTTTTAACAAGGACAAAAAGTTTAAGGTATGACGAATCTTCTGCTTATACTCTTGAAGAATGTAATAATTTATATTTGAGAAAAGACATAAAATCACAATTAAAATTGTTTCCTTTTTTTAAAAAAGATACCTTAACTTTGCGAACGTTCTATGCCCCCTAAATAATTTTATATTGATATTAATATATCATTTATAGCCACCTGATGGAAAGAGTGTAAATCACTGAGAGTGAGTCGACATCTTTAATATATTAAAAGTAGGGAAAAGGATCAAAAATATCTTTGTACTATCAGAAAAGAGCAAAAATGCCCTCAATTTATACTTTGGTCCAAAAATGACGATAACAAAATTTTTGGACCAAAGTATTGACAATAAGGACATTTTTTTAATTAGTAAATATTTATCTTACTTCAATTTGAGAAAAAAATTAAACTTTATTTTTGATTTATTATAATTACTATTTTTATTGTTATCTAAATAAAAATCAATGTTTGGTTTAAAAATTAATGTTTGGTTTACTATGATCTTATATTTATGACATATATTATTTGTTACAGGGGTACGATATTCTATTTTAATTGATAAAATGAGATTAAGAAAATAATTATTTTTTTACATTTTTATTAGTTAATGTGATTTAAAAATAACAAAATAAGAAAAGAATTCTTTAAAAATAAAATTTTTATTAGGAATACAATATGTTTAAAAAGAAAAAAAATTATATATATATATATATATTCATTTAAAGGACATTTCTGACCCATTTGGTAACAATAACGATATTTTTGGACCAAACCATCATTGACGAGGGTATTTTTGGACCAAAGTCTAAATCAAGGGCATTTTTGACCCTTTTCCATTAGTATCAGGGCATTTTTGACTCATTTTTGATAGTACAAGGGCATAAATGACCCAAAGTATAAACTGGGGGCATTTTTGCTTCTTTCTGATAGTACAAGAGCATTTTTTACTCTTTTCCCTTAACAGTATTTTCCATTTGTTTTCTATTTTTATTATACTTTTTATTTTTTTTAAGTGAATAAATTGAAATGGAGGCTATTCCTGCAAATATAAGAAAGAAGAAGATTTGTCAAGAAGAGGAACAAAATTTGAACAACATATATAAATAAAATACTTAGCAACGAAGAAATCTGAGCTTCGAAATTTTATTGGTGTTTAATTTTTTTAATGGAGATGATGAAAAGAAAATAAAAAGTCAAAGAAAAAAATAGTGAGGGAGATGATCACCATTTTTTCCGGCGAAAAAGTTTTTTCCGGCAACAAAAAAATTACATTTTCCCTCCACCTCCATGTTCTATTTCACTACCCTTTCTATCCATGGTATTAATATATTGAAGTGAATTTTGAATAATGACAAATAGATTCTTCTTCCTTAATCCTCTTAGTCACCATTCTTTCCGGCAAAAAAACATTATCCGACAATAAAAAAATGACATTTTTCCTCCACCTCCATGATCTATTTCACTCTCTTTTCTATTCATGTTATTAATTGATGTGAATTTGGAATGAAAAAAAGATTCTTCTTCCTTAATTCTATTAGTCACCATTTTTTTCTGGCGAAAACACATTTTTCGGCAACAAAAAATAATATTTTTCCTCCACCTCCATGATCTATTTCACTACCTTTTGTATTTATGCTATTAATTAATGTGAATTTGGAATAATGACAAATAATTCTTCTTCCTCAATCCTTATCACTTTTCCTACTTGTGTTAAAGAGAATTAGAAAAAGCGGAGAAGTAAAGTGGGTAGATGAGGATGATTTTTTAAATATTTTTTTGGTAATGTAGTCATGCATTAGAAACAGTCAAACATAAGAGTTGTCCATGCCATCAATATGTGCCATGGTAGGATTTAAGTGGGCCACATCCCTGCCCAAGGAAATCAAAATATTTGGGTTTGATTTATGTACATAGCTAGTTTTCAGGACGTCTGTCTTTACTTGGTCTATAGCAAATATCAGAGGAAATACAAAAATAGTAGTGTTGCTATAGTATGTTCTCTTTGCACCTTCCTTTAGCTAACATGTCTGCCACCTGATTTTGCTCTCTAAAGGCATATTCTAGCCTCACTCCTTATAGTCGGCTAATTAAGTACCTGCAATCACAAACAAGGTTATCATATTTTAGATACCTTCTTTTAGCATTTTTATGACACCCATTGCATTTGTGTTGATTTCTAGCGGTGTGATGTTGTGGCCTATGACTATTTGAAGGCCTCTCGCAAGGGCTCTTGCTTAAGCTTCAATAGGAGTTGCTTGTGGTATGGGTGAAAGTAGCCAGTATCCATTTCCTTTCGTGATCTCAAAAGACGCCCCTATGCCCCCTCGTCTTAGGTTGCCATTTATTTCCCTATCTATGTTTAACTTATAGTATCCCTTGTCGGGAGGCCGCCATTTGACATAGTTTTGATGTGTTCCTAAAGTTCCTTTGCTCCTGTGGTCAATGACATGAGCGTACTCCATGGCTTGACCATAGACATACTCGTATTTGAGGTTGGTTGTCATGCTATTGAAGGTGTTGTTGTTCTTGTTTAGCCAGAGATGCCAAAAACAATAGGGCAGGAAGATGTCCCACTTTAGCCAAGGTGTATGATATTACTGCCTAAATTTTGACCAGTGGCGGAGCCAATTCCTAATGTTTAACATCTCACTCTTGGGGGTGGCGGGGTCTATGTTGTGTCTGTGCACATCTCTCCAAAAAGTTTTTGCTACTTTACATTCGAAGAGTACATGGTCAATGTCTTCCTCCGGATGGTCGCAGAGTTTGCAATTTGGACTGGCATTGATCTCTCTTGAGTTTAGAGGTTGGTTTGTAGGGATCCTTTCATGCAACAAGGTCTAGAGAAAGATTTTGTTTATATTTGGGATTGTTGTTTTCCAAATCTTATAAAAATCCATATTGTTATGGGTGTTTGGTTCTTGGACTATAGCAATGTAATTATAAGCTATGGCAGTTGAAAACTTACCATTGTTGGTTAAGCCCCAAATTTTCATGTCTTCCATGCTTCTATCCACGTGGAGGTGTTGATCATGGATGATGTCTTGAATTTCAGTAGGAAGAGTGATGGATAGAGTCTTTATCTGCCATTGGCCATTGATATGAAGGTCGGCCACTATACAACTCTTTTCATGTTCATGGAGAGGACCTTGAACATATTGTTTGATGGGTCCTAAATTCGCAGCCAAACATCATTGAAAAAGTTCACCTTTTTGCCTTTGTGGGCCACCTATCTGGTGGCTGTTGTTATGTCCTTTCATCCATTTTGGATGTTTTTCCATGTTCTGGATACCAATCTCCCTTGGGCTCCAGTACAAGGGTTGCGACTACGTTTGTTAGTCAGGACCTTAGCCTATAGTTTTCCTGGGTGCTGGAGTATTCTCTATGTTAGACCTGCTAGCATTGCCCTATTTTTTACTTTACTTCTGTGAATTCCCAAGACTCTCTAGTCTTTGCTTCTGGTCATAGTCTCCCAGTTTATCAAATGCATTTTCTTTTTCTCTTCAGTAGATCCCCAAATGAAGTTCCTAGTGGTTTTATCTATGATCTTGGTAATCTTGCCAGGTAATTTAATGTAGTTCATGATATGAGAGGGAATGCCTTCCAGGGAGGATTTGCCTGACACTACCCCATCAACCATGTTGAGGGTATTCCTTTTCCAGCCAACCAACATTTTTTCTCATGTTATCCAAACTAAATTGGAAATCCCTATTGGTAGGTTTTTTTGTGGAACATGAGGAAGCCCAGATATTTTTCAAAAGTTTGGTGCTCCTTGATACCTAAAGTGCTGGCACATATGTCCCTAGTTGGGGCAGGGTGGTTTCTTGAGAAAATAACTCTTGATTTATTATGATTAACTTTCTGACCAGCCTTGTTATGAAAATCATGGTGGATGATATTAATGGTTTGGCAATATTTGAATTTGCACAGACAAAGAGGACTAAGTCATCAACAAAGAATAGGTGGGAAAGCTTGTGGCCCCTTCTGGAGATCTTAATTGGATTCCAGTTATCATTCTTGACCTCTTCTTCAATGTTTTTAGAAAGTCTTTTCATGCATAGGATGAAAAGTTAGGGTGGCGTGGGATCCCGTTGCCTTATGCCTTTGGATGGGTGGAAGGCTTTTGTTTTCCTGCCATTGACAATGATTTCAATATTACTAGAGCTTACATAGGACATAATGAGCCTAATCAAATTATTAGGAAAATTAAAGAAGATGAGAGTCTCCCTAATAAATGACCATTTTATCCTGTCAAAGGCCTTTTCAAGATCAATTTTGAGAATCATGTAAGCTTGTTTTCCTCTTATTTTTCCAAAGTGAGAGAGGAACTCTTGCACTATTGTTGCATTGTTAGAGGCCCTTCTACTAGTAAGGAAGCTGGCTAGCTAGGACCAATGAGACTGGGGAGAAAAGGTTTGACTCTGTTTATAATTATCTTTGTAATCAAATTTGTAGATTATGTTACAAAACCCAATGGGTCTGAAGTTTTTAAGGCTGGAAGTGTCAGCCCTTTTAGGAATGAGATAGATAAGGGTTTGGTTTGCCTGGTGGGGCATGTTGACTTCATTAAAAACTTTTTTGCAGAAGGTTGTAGTTTGGAGCCCAAGGATATCCAATAGTTTTGGTACATAAGGTTGTGCAAACCATCCGGACTAGGGGCTTTCAGGGGTTTGAAGGATTTGAGAGCAGCATTAATCTCACTGTCTCTGAGGGGAGCCCCAAGGGGATCCATGTCTTCCCTCCTGTCTTTAGAATGAAACCTAGTGCTACTGCCACATTGTCTTTTAGACTTAAGCGCATTGGTTTTGTAGAGATCACTAAAGAATTGAAGGATGTAGGCTAGGATTTCCCTTTGGATCTCATAAACCTTGCCAGTTTCATCAGTCAAAGACAGGATTTTATTTCTTCTCCTTCTAGTAAGGTGGCAGTATGGAAGAAGGAAGTTTTTGCATCTCCTTCTAGTAAGGGTGGAAATATGGAAGAAGGAAGTTTTTGCATCTCCTTTACTAAGCTAGGTTATTCTAGATTTGGTAATCCAAAAATCCTTTTAAGCTTTCAAGAGTGAGTCATACTTATCAATGAGTTCTCCTTCAAGGTTTTGGAGGAAGTTGTTGTGGTGGAAGTTATCACTTTTTTAGATGCCTTCAATCCTAGCCAGAGTTTTTCGGAGTTATTGGAAGATGTTGCCAAAAGTGTGCCTATTCCAGGATAGTGCTTCCTTTTTGAACATGTCAATGGACTGGAGAAGGTTATTATTTTGAGCAAACACTTGGTTAATAATGTCTTTGAAGGTAGGGTGGTTGCACCGCATGGGCTACATTTTGAAAGGCTTGGGGTCGTTAAAGCTTAGCCTAGAGTGAAAAGTGAGAAGAAGGGGGCAATGGTCAAATTTAGTGTGGGGAAAGTGGGTCACCAGAGCTTCAGGAAATCTTTTTATCTAGGAGTCATTAGCTAGGCATCTATCTAATCTTTCAAAAATCAATTGGGTGCGGCGCCTGTACCTTTTGTTAGTCCAAGTGAATTTAGGTCCTTGGTAACCAAGGTTAGCATGCTATATTTTTTAAAGACAATTCCAGAAGGCTTTGACTCGGGTGTTACTAATATGTTGCCTCCTAATTTCTCACTAGCATGGAGAACTTCATTAAAGACTCCACCCAAAAGCCAGTCCATAAGTTGATTCTGGGCAAGGCAGCTAAGATCTTCCCAAAGGTTTTTCCTAATTTCAAAGTTGGGGCTTGCATATATTGCAGAAAATAACCAAGAGTGTGTGTTAGGGATTACCTTGATTCTCACATGGATGTCTTGCTGGGTGATGGAGATGTTATCCAGTTTAAGCATATCCTCTTTCCACATTATTACAATCCCTCTAGAAAGGCCTTCAGCAGTAGATTAGACCTAAGAGTCGAAGCCAAGAGCCTTAGTGAGATGCTTATGCTCCGTCATTTTGGTTTCCAGGAGTACAAGAAGTCTTGGCCTGTATTCCTTGACCATAGCTTCATAATTACACCAGAAGGTAGAGTTGTTTGCTCGTCTAGTATTCCAGATGATGAACTTGGTCATGGGTGGAAAGTTTTGGCTCGTCTCCAGATGGTGTTTGGGCCATTTATGTTCCACTTGTCGTCTCCATTTCCTTGTAATTGAGGCTATCTTCCTTGTTGGGCCTTTCTTTGTGGGTTAGGTCTATCGAGTGGTGCTTGATAGGGTCTTGTTCATTAGTATGATTCGATTGCTGAAATAATTAGGATCTCCCATATGCCTTATTCTTGTTGGTGACTTTCTTAGGGAAACAAACAACTTCCCATCCACTTTCTTTGGTTTCCTCATCGATTTCTTTCATGAAATCCTTTTCCTCACTTATCTTTTGGAGTTTTGCTAGGCAGTGTATGATTATTTGTCCCACTTACCCACATGATAAGCACATAATTCCGTCCCCTTCGTAGACAATCTTTTGTCTATGGGTACCAATGACTATCTCATTTTTGAGTGGTACTTCAAGTGGCACATGGATCCAAATTCTTGTGTATCTTTCTCGTAGAGTTGCCGATATGCAGGCATCTATTTTGAGTAGCTCGCCCAATTCTTTCCTCACTCTTTCTAGTACTTGGCTGTCATAAACTTTCATGGGGAGTTGTGGGTGCCTTGTCCAAATTGTCGTGTGGGTAATCATTGAAGTTTGTGGGACGAAGTTTGGCTCCCATTTCCTGATGGAGACAAAGTTTCCTGTTATGAACCAAGGTCCCTCATGTAGGACCTTATTGGCATTGTTTTAAAGGCTAAACTTCACTATATGGTAGTCATTTCCTAGATCTATCAAAATGAGGGGTTCAGTGGGTTTCCACAGGTCAATTAATTTGTTTTTCAGATAAATATGCGAAAATCTTCTTCCAAACACTTTGATGATTACAGAGGCTTTCCATGGTCAATGTAGTCTCTGTAGCTCGTCCTGGGATAGTATTATTGCATCTGGGTGAGTAAAGGGGTTCATGTCGACCTCCATGTTTTTTGGATCTATGTAGCCCATAGGTTTGGTTTAGAGCGCTATTCTTTCCCAATAGTATTTCCTTGAAACTCTGGGTTCTATTATTGTCGGGGGGTTCTGGTGGTCGGAGGGACTGTGTCGTCGGTATAGGGTTCTTTGAACACATTAATCTCAGGTCTCAGTGCTTTACCTTTCCAAAAGGTGAGACTAATTGTTGAATATGACCTTTGAATGATTTTTTATTTTTTTCTTCTATAAAAAGTTAGTCTTTTCCTTTTTTTTTTTTTTTTAAATTTATGATGTTTTAACACGTGGTAATCAGAGATTGGGGTGTGATATCACTTCCTTTTTAAAACTGGGGCTCACCGGAAAATGAGGTAATAATATTACTCACAAATTGTTCACGGGTGGTGACTTTGTGTATTTTCTGTTTATATTTTAATTACATAGATTTGTCTATACATTTTTTTCTTACACATGTAATGTCACATGAAATATTAATTATCTTCACTACATATTTTACAATAACATACTCAAGGGATTGAAAAGGATTATGAGATTTTATATATATATTTTTTTAAAAATGTAATGAATGCGTTTATTTTATTGTACATGTATAGTGGGAACCATCAAAGTTGGAGCAAGTACACGATGCAACAGTAATGCAGTTTTCTGAAGTGATCCATGATGATCGCTGGGGTTACTTTGAACTTCCAGAAAGAGCACAGTTGAAAAGGTCTAAACTTTGATTTGATAACATAAATTATGAGAAATCAGTTTAAGTATAGTGTTTGAGAAAATGATAATGTTGGATACATTTAATTAGGGACTTCTGCAAAGCTTAGACTATTAGAACCTTTAAATGATCCTCGTCGAAAGCATATCATGTCATGAAAATATTATAATGTATACATTTGTATTGTGAAAATATTCAATCTCAAATTGTCACTTCTTTAAGATAGTATTGTTTTGGATGTTCATATGATCGTAATATATTGTCATTACAGATCCAGGCCAAATCTAGTCTAGTAGGATCTTTTGAAATCAGGTACTGATCCTGGGTTGGGTCAGGGGGCAAGAGTTGGAGAAAATTATATAGAATGCCACCAAATATAGTGGTCTTGATATTTTGCCATCCATAAGAGAAGTCTTACAAAAATGTCCCCTTTTTCACTTTAAGTTGAATTAAAGACATTTCTACCCCTCTACACCTTAAATGTCTTTTAAAAAACTCTCTATGCTCAATTGTCTCTCAATTTTTCTATTTTTCTCTTTCTTTATTTTTCTTTTATTTATTATTTTT
>JBCEWC010009388.1:0-18788 GCA_038996855.1 Solanum aculeatissimum
TTAGGTGGCGACTCTAAAATATTAAATTATTATTTTTTCTTTTAAATTCTTTTATTAAATTATTTTTTTAGCGAGTTGTCATGACGTTGCGCCTTCGAGAAGTCAATATATGGTACTTTTTTTGTTCTTAATTTATGTGACATAGATGAATTTCGAAAGTCAACCAATTTTTATGTGTTTTTTTTTATAGATATTTTAGGTTACTAATTATTGTGATTTACTCTACTTTTTACGTAATTTCACATAATAAATTTTACTCTCTTTGTCGAAATTTATGTGGCACAAATGAAATTTTGAGAATTAATGAAATATTTGTAAGGTTTTTATATTTAAGTATTGTTAATTATTGTAATTTATAATACTTTTACACAATTTTTACATAATATATGTCATTTTCTTTATCCGAATTTATGTAATATATGTGAAATTTCGGAAGTTAACCAAAATTTTCATGTATTTTTAGATATTTTAAAGTATTAATTACTGATTTTATAATTTTTATGTTATTTTCAAATATATAATAGATCAAAATAAAATTTTAAAAATGGATAAAATATCATATATATTGTTGGCTAGGGAAGCAGGCATATCGTCCAACACCGACTTCTCCAACTGCTTTTATATAATAGATACAATTTTAAATTATCGATTATTGTGATTTATAATATTTTTTGTATTGTTTTTAAATATATAACATATTAAAATAAAATAAAAGTATAAAATATCATAATTATATCCTTGGCTAAGGAAGCATGCATGCCATCCAATATATATATATATATATGATATACTAGTAGCGAACACCGTGTTGCATGGGCCCAATATATGTTTTTTTTTTAAAATTTATATGATCTAAATAAAATTTGAAGAGTCAATAATTTTAATATATTTTTTAATTATTTGAATTTATAACATTTTAAGTAGTTTTGAAATAATACATATTACTCTCTTTGTCCGAATTTATGTGGCCCTAATAGAATTTTGAGAATTAATCGAACTTTTTATATGTCTTTTAAGTATTTAAAATTATCAATTATTATAGTCACAAGAACCTGTGCCATCACGGCCCCAACACGTGTTTTTTTATCTCAATTTATGTGACATTGGTAGTTATTGATTGATAACTAATGAACATATGTCATATCTAGGTGGGGATCATCGGAATCACTTGAACAATATTTTTCTTTTTAAATCATATATATTAGTGTTGTATTTATTTAAAAAATATTCAATTATAGATATGTGGACCATATTAAAGTATCACATAATGTGATGATGATTGTGTGTACCTCCTTAATTGAAGTTGAAAAGTTAAATGGGTTCAATAATAAGAACCTAAAAGTCAAAATCAATTTAATTTATGGATTTTTTACCAAATTGCACACCTTATTTTATTATATTCTCAAATATTCCCTACCAATTCTAAAATTTTTCAAAATCCCTCTTTTCCTATTTCTCTCTTTCATCACCCGATTCATTCCTTTTCCATTACTACCTCTTTCTCAACAACCCTAAAATCACTCCTAAAATTAAGCTCACATTGTTACTTCCTCTTTCTCTTCAGTTTTAATCGACATTATCTCACTCTCTTTTTCAACTTCAATTTTAAAAAAAGATATGTTAACTTCATCTTCTTCACTCTAACTTCATATGGATTCTTTTTCATTCAAGAAAGTCATTGTTATTTTCTTTTTCTTTATCAGTTCATATTGTGATATATATGGCTAATCCTCCATCATTTAGTATTGTGCTCACCTAATTAGAGCAAGAAAAAGCTATTCAAGATAGTGTTTATATTCTTTTCATGAAAACATATCCATGTTTTACTAGCCATGAAGAAAAAGGAGGAAGTCAAATCGAAGAAGGATGAAGCTATAAGTTCAAATCTCCCAATTTTAAAAGAAGGCACATATTTTATCACTGCTATCAATTTATGAATCTAATACATATTTTCTCAGAGTCACACAACAGATAGATTCATCATATCACATGAACAAATCAATCACCTTGCAGTGTATCACAGTACATGATACACCAACATTTTGTTTGATTCATCATACATATGAATAATTCATATATTTTTCATAAAAAAATTATAAAACATGATACAATAATTAACATAATCTATATGAATCTAATGCATGATACAACATCTTTTCTTATGATTCACCAGTTTATTTTCTCACTACTATCAGTTTATGAATCTAATGCATATTTTCTCAGAGCCACACAACAAATAGATTCATCATATCATATGAACGAAATCAATCACATTGCAGTGTATCACAATACACGATACACCAACATTTTATTTGATTCGTCATGCATATGAATGATTCATATATTATTCCTAAAAAATTATAAAACATGATACAATAATTAACATATTGTTCCAGATTAAAGATCTGTAAATTTTTGAATATTTAAAACGTATTGTTGCCTAATTGTTAGGGACTTAGTTAGTATCTGTTTAGCAAAATTTTAGGGATTGAATTCTACTTTTCATTTAAATTGTAACTGAAATTTGAATATAATGAATCTTCACATATGAATCTAGTTCAACACAGTGTATCCGCATAATGGTTATTTTAAGGGATTTTTGTAAATTTGCAAAGGGTTGGGATATATTGAAATTTGTTACTTACACTATGGGATTACTAAAATTTTTATTAAATTTATATCTTAGATTTACCCATTCGTACTAATACATTCATTCTCTGAAAATTCTGAATGTGTCTTGCTAATGAAGCTCACCTACAACCTACCAGAATTTTTTTTATCATGACAGAAGAGAAGAAAGATTTGCTATAAATTCTAGCTATGTTACAATTATATCATGTATAATAAATATATATTAGATTATTTAATATTCACTTTCATAAATTAGAGTATTAGAGTCTGTTTGGATAAGCTTATTACTTTTACTTTCTCCGTCCAACTTTACTTGACCCCTATTAACTTGACACAGGGATTAAGAAGTAGTAAATGATAGGGGTAACCCTTTGAATATAATTAATTCAATGTATTGAAAAATGTAATAGGGAAATAACTATAATTAATGATAAGGGTAAATTAGGAACTAAGTGTAAAATTATCTCTTGATTTCATAAACTGGACAAGTATTGTTGGACATCCTAAAATAGTATAGGGGCCAAGTAAAGATGGACGGAGGGAGTAACTTATAAACCAAAAGTTATAAATTAGGATCCTTAACTTATAACTTTTGACTTATTTTGGTCATTTTGACTTAAAAATAAGTGCTTATAAATACTTTTTTAATTTACCCAAATACTCCAAAAATGCTTAAAAGCTATTTTGACATAAAATAAGTTAATCCAAACAGGCTCTTAGACGACCCAAAAATATTAGGGGAAATTACACACACACACATATATATACAAAAAGTAAAAAGTTTACAAAAAAAAGTAGTTCATATTTTATTCACATAAAAAATAGCCCCAAATCAATGAAACGATACATGACTATACAATATAGTTATAAAAAGTATACACTGTTATACAATGTTTATTACTTATACATGAGTTATACACTAAATATACATTATGATACACAAATATATACTGACTATATATACTTATACAACAAGGGCTGAATGCCAAAATTATACTTTTCGTAATTAAAAAAAAAGTGGACTGCTAATCCAAATTGCTAGTGTACACAAAAGCACCACATTCTCTTAGGAGGGGAGATGGGTAGTACTCCCTCCATTCAACTTTACTTGACCCCTATTGACTTGACACAGAGATTAAGAAGTAGTAAATGATAAGGATAATTTTACCAATTCACCCTTTGAATATAATTAATACAATATATTGAAAAATGTAATAGGGAAATAACTATAATTAATGACAAGGGTAAATTAGAAACTAAGTGTAAAATTATTTCTTGATTTCATAAACTAGACAAGTATTATTGGACAACCTAAAATAGTATAGGGATCAAGTAAAAATGGACAGAGGGACTATTAAATATTAATAGAGAAGATTTAAAATTTCTTGTTGTTTGTGGGGACATTAATAGCCGATGACTTGTTTTGAGGAAACAAACATTGTCTAAAGGGAATTACGACAAACAGGTTATGGCCAATATCGAAGAATTCGAAATACCATTTACGTCTCTACCAATCAGCCTAGACGAAGTGTTCAGTGTTCACCATGTCTCCATTAATCTTCTCCGGCCAAAAAATGCCCTAATTTCCCTCGTCTTCTCCGTCCTCTTCTATTTTTTTCACAAAATTAACCGCTATTTAAGCACCTCTGTTTCCTTTCCACACTTCTCATATACATATAGCTTTTTTTTTTCTTAATTTCTGGTTTCGTCACTAGGGTTCTACACTAAGTTTCCTCTTCATGGACGACAACGACCTTCATTTGTCTCCTCCCGAGGTAAGTAGTGTGTTTTGGACTACATTTTTGTTAAGGGATAATTACATTATATGACCATTCCGTCAAAATAATTACCAAAAACTCCTTATATAGTCATAGTCGGTGTATATTTCATGTATAGTCAAATTATATTCAATTTTTGACTGTATCATAATGAATACTGAGTGTATAGCTCATGTATTTGTAATCTATGTTATATAATCAGTGTATACTTTCTATGAATTTTGGCAAACTATATTGTATAGTTTCTTTATACAAATAAAACATTGCTATATTTGTTGTAAACTAAGTATATATTTGAAATTAAAGGAAATTTTAAAGTTAAATTGTTTTAATTATTGTAACATGATATTCTTTTTGAGACGGATTAAAAAAAAAAATAATTACCACATAAAATGGGACAAAACAGAGTACTATTTCGATATTCCCTTACAACTTTTTTGGATGGTGGTTTTTGGTGGTATAGTATGGTATGGTTAGTACGTTTCATTGTTCCCTCACTTTTTGAAACCACCAATTTGGTGGTATCCCGTGGTTCTCTTATTTTTTTTTTCAATTATATTCTTACTTAAATTTAAATAATTCTAATTTATCCTTTATTATTTATTAAACTTTACTCTAATATATGTATTGCTTTTGTATTACTTATTTTCCTTCGTATCAACTTTTGAAACTTCTTTTCCGCTTCCTGTCATTTCTTTCACGTTTTACTCTATTTTTTGAGGTCCATTTTTTTAAAACTATTTTCTTTTGTTATTTGTATGGATTGAAAATATATTAGCTTGTATGTTTCCCTACTTGATTCTGTGTATTAATTTTTTAAAAAAGTTTTATTAAAAAAATATTGATAAATTTAATATTTATAATAATTAAGGACATTTTTGTACATTTTTGTACATTTTCAAGTTACGATACAGTACCATACAGTCAAATCAAACAACAAATTATCATTAAACAGTAGCAACCTATACAGTTTATCCAAACATCGTATAGTACAATACCATACCATACCATACAATATCATACATTATGAAACCATGGCAAACCACCTCCAAACAAGTTGTTAGTTTCGAGTGGTTTGTGTTGCTTTTCTTAAAAAAAGAATGTTTCTTTTCGTTTACAACAATTTTTTTAGTTCTGATTTTCTACGTGATATGCTTCCAACTAAAGATAAAATAAAAAATTGTAGAAATTTTAGTACATTCTATTTATCTTGAGTTTAAATACACAAACAAGATTGAATAGTTAATTTTGTAATCATGCTGTCCAAATCAGTTTTCACTCACATCAACTAATTTCACGGTATACCTACTACCTCCCATCAATAATATGTATAAGGTAACTCTATCCACAAGACTAGAAAAGATGAGTAGAAATTAACTAGTATTTTTGCCTAGTGGTGGGCAACCCATGTTATTGACCATTAGGTCACACCCTTGGGTGATTTAAACTTCATGCAAGTTAAAATAAGATAAATAAATTGAAATGGAAAGAGTAATCTTTTTGTGCGTTTTTGGCTTTGGATTGCTGTGAGAATTTTTTTTACGTTTTGATTGTTCTATTCTATTTTTATTGGATTACGACCTCTACATAACTTGTATACAGAATCATTTTGTTCCTATACTAGTTATGAGGGAATTGAAATAGACGGATTAGGAAAGTATGAATTGTAATGCAAAGATTAATAAAGTAGAGATCGGCTGTGGGGATTAATCTAGAAGTTTGAAGTATTTGAGGAAAAAGAAAGATAAAGCTTGAAGAGATGATGACATTTTTGTCATTTTAGTTGTTTCCATCCATGTATTGTCAATACTCACATCCTTATTCTACGTTTTATCTTGCATAAAAAAAATATAAATTCTCGCATAACTATGTGCATATTATTATGAGAAACAGTAAACTGATAACCAAACAAGGTAAGAATTAGGGGTGTTTATTGTTCTAGTTTATTAAAACCAAAGCCAAATCAAACCAAATATAATCATATCCAGCGGTTTGGTTCGGTTTTGACATGATTTTTAAGAAATATAATGGTATTTCTTGTTAATATTTATAGATCCTTCACAAATATTAATTACATAGGTTTTCATTTTATAGGAGAGTTCATTATTTAGAGTTGCAAAACAGGGCTATATTTGCAAGTAAGTAAATTAAAATATATATTGAAGTAAATATAATAAGAGAGAATGTAATGAGCTTAAAAAGTCAGGTATGATTCAATGATCATGTGAATTAAATAGTCAAAACTATGCTATGGTTATCATATGAATCAAATAATCAACTATGCTAGCAAATTATTAGTTGCAAATAGAACGTGTTTTAGGAATAACTTGCCTTAAGGCCATGCTCAAGAATTTGCTAGTGGTATCAACATATTGTCACAATTCCTCTTGTATGCAGCATTGGTCATTGAGTTCGGGGTTCCAAGGCTTTACTTTCAATCCATATTGTTATTTACCTGTATTATTTTTAAATCAGTGCAATGTACATGTTATTCTTATTACAAATATATAATTTCTTGGCGAAGAGCTCGGATGTGTCTCTGCCCCTTCTTGCCATACCAAGTGTTGTCTCCATGTCACACTTGCTTCTCGACGATTTTCTAGTGAAGTTTTTGTCTGACACTACAGACTAACTTTGGTTAATGTTACGTTTTGAGCAGCAGATGCTACCTCAAAGAATGGACTCAGGAGGTCCTTATCGTCTTTTGCACTGTTCAGGTCTTGGTGACAAAGAGGGAGTGATGCAAGAGCTTGGGAAAGGAGTGGAACCCAATCTGGTTGATTATGATAAGAGAACAGCACTTCATTTAGCTGCCTCTGAAGGTTGTGTAGACATTGTTATTCTACTTCTTGAGAAAGGAGCTGATGTGAACTCCACAGATCGCTTTGGTCGAACTGTAAGTTGCACTTCTTCCAATTAAATGAATTACCATGAAAATTGCTTTTAAGTTACTACAGTAGTTAAGTTGCTTAGATTTAGGATGATTTGAATTTATACTTTTATTAGGTTATTTTATTTTCTTGTTGAGATTTTTTAGGTTTTTGAATTATGCAGATCTTTTTGTCATTAGTTGACTATTTAAAGCGCTCTATGTTTAAGAAAAATATTGAGAGACATTTTAAACCTTTTTTTGCTGTCCCATCTTTCAAAAATATGGTATTAAAGCATAATTGATCTTACCAGATTTGTGAGTTCTTCTTAACAATCACTTTTAACCCGCCAGGGCTATTTTCGACCCATGCTTATTTTCAACACAAATTGTTTTCAACCAATACCAATTTTTAACCTATTTCCGACCATAACAAACAACAACCTTTCTTTCAGTGGCTCACAAATTGTGAAGGACGAAAACTATCAAATTTGGTTTGTGAAAATTGAGAGATATTTTCAACCCTTTTTTGATGCCTCATCTACTATAAAAACCAAAATTACTTTTACGGCCTGTTTTGTATTGTTGGTTTTATCGTTTTTATTGTACTATACTTTGTTGTTAAAATGATATTTACATAGACTATATTGTTTATTGTCATTTAATAACATTTTTCTTATTTTCTTTGACTGTATTATACTACTATACATCAACTGATAAGCTGTAAATATTGGATTTATCAGCAATTCAAAACTAAAAAAAATAAAAAAATAGAAGGAATAAAGATAATCACAGATGAGATAGTAAGGTAGCTAGAAGGAGGAGTACCTGTATCTAGTGGCATGGAGTAGCTAGTAGTATTGATTGCCTCCATGCTATAACTAAAATTTACTTGAAGATATATGGTTCCTGTTTTCGTCTCCTTTATTCTAACAATCTTTTTAAGGTTACAGTGTTGGGCACTATAGCTTGTTTTTCACACAAATTGATTAGTGTATGCTTTGACCGAAATTTCATGCAGCCACTGTCCGATGCTCGTAACTTTGGTCATGAGGATGTCTGCAAGACTCTAGAGGCCCATGGTGGTTATGATCCGGTATATGTCTTAAAAAAAAATTCTCATCCATATGCCTTAATATACTCTGAATGATAATTTTGTCACACAGCACTACTCGGAAACATAATGGGTAATTTTCTTTTCCTGCTCTATACTATTCAAAAAGAATACTTTTTAGATGACTTTACTGGTGTAAGCAACAAGAATGTCCGGAATAAGAGGTATACTACTTCTTTTAAACTATGAATGCATCTATACTTCTAAAGCAAAGAATTCCTCTTCCTTCTCGTCAAAACATCTTTTGTTCCTCTCTAGACAAACATTCCAGAATATGCATAACGCAATGGTCCTCCAAATCTTTTTCTTCACTTTCTTCGTTCTCTGACGTTGCAACTGCTTAGTACTTGTTCCACATTTGCTGGCATGACCCACTGGATCCATACAAGTTAAGAAACACACACCAAATATGCCAAACAAAGTGCACTGTAAAAGTAGATGATGTACTGTCTCGTCATTTTCTTTGCACAAATAACACCATCCACATGAGCTAAATCCTCTTCTTTGCAATTTGTCCTGCATAAAACATGCTTCATGTGCTGCCATCCATCCAAAGCAGGCGATTTTGGTTGGAGAGTTAGTCACCCAAAATGATCTCCATAGCCCATCTGTTCTATACTACTATAATCTTCTGCCTCGTAAATGATAACTCGAGCTTACTGTAATTTACCATACATGTACAAGTTATTCTATTCAAGGAAACAAAATCAGAAAAACCTTAGAAATCTCTACCTATAATTGTGCTATGTGTATTACATGAGAATGCATATATTTGCATTAGCTGTCTATGTATATGCTGTAGCACTCCCCCTCAAGCTGGAGCATAGATTTTTAATATGTCCAACTTGTTACAAAGATTTTCCACTCTAGTTCCATTTAAACCGTTGGTGGATATATCACCCAGTTGCTCACATGTCTTCACATAGCCAATAGAGATGAGGTTCTCTTGAATCTTCTCACAAATCAAGTGACAGTCAACTTCGATATGTTTCGTCCTTTCATAGACACTTGGTTTGTGGCATTGTGTGGCACCGCCTAGTTATCACACCAGAGTTTTTCTTAGAGAGAAAGATAGATCAGTAAATGAATTAGGGGATCTATTCAATGTGATAAGATCTGTGAGACATCCTTCTGTTTCTTTTTATATCTTCATCTTTTCTTTTATTTCAAGTGATGTTATGAGTATGATTCTGAACCATGACATCCCATGAGTCATCTGTTTTCTGCGAGAATGAATTCCAACTCATTTAACCTAATCCATGTGAGATAATCTTGTGATCGGCTAGCTTATTAATTTTGTGAGAAATATCGGAGAAGAATATTATTGAATTGTGTGTCTAAATTATTACATAGGGACCCTATTTATAGATACTACAATATAATCCTTTACCAAGTAGAAAACGACATACTATTCCTATTCCAATTCTAAATAGGATTATATATTCCTATTCCTATTCCTATTCTCACACTTCCCCTCAAGCTGGTACATAAAAATCATAAGCACCTAGCTTGTTATACATATAATTAATACGAGGACCAGTGAGGACCTTGGTGAAGATATCTACAAGTTGATCACTTGACTTCACAAATTTTGCAACAATATCTCTTGAGAGTATCTTTTCTCTGACAAAGTGACAATCTATCTCAATGTGCTTAGTTCTTTCATGAAACACCGGATTTGATGCAATATGAAGGGTCACTTGATTATCACACAAGTTCCACCTGATCAATTTCGTCAAATTTTAGCTCCCTCAATAACTATTTGATCCAAATAAGCTCACAAGTTGCTGCAGCCATTGCTCGATATTCTGTTTCTGCACTAGACCAAGCAACCACATTCTGTTTCTTACTCTTCCATGATACCAAATTACCTCCTACTAACACACAATATCTGGATATAGAACGTCTATCAGAGGGTGATCCTGCCCAATCGACATTTGTATATCCCGTAATATGCTCATGGCCTTGATCTTCGAAGAGTAGTCCTTTACCAGACGCTGACTTTATATATCACAGAATACGAACAACTGCATCCCAATGACTATCACAAGGGGAAGTCATAAACTGACTTACAACATTCACAGGGAAAGAGATGTCAGGTCTAGTCATTGTGAGATAATTTAACTTTCCCACCAACCATCTATACCTTTGAGTGGCTCCCCTTGTCTTGGAAGGAGTTTAGCATTCGGATCCATAGGAGTGTCAATGGGTCTACATCCCATCATTCCTGTCTCCTAAAAAATGTCTAAGGCATACTTGCGTTGAGAAATAACAATACTTGATCCAGGTTGAGCAACCTCAATACATAGAAAATACTTTAGTCTGCCGAGGTCTTTAGTCTGAAAATACTTAAAGAGATGTTGCTTCAAACTAGTGATACCATCTTGATCACTGTCAGGGATAACAATATCATCGATATAAACAACCAAATAAATACACAGATTTGATGCAGAATGCCAATAAAATACAGAGTGATTAGCTCCACTACGAGTCATGCCGAACTCTTGAATTACTGTGAACTTTCCAAACTAGTCTCAAAGAGACTGTTTTAGATCGTAGAGTGACTTACGCAATCGACATACAAGGCTACTGGAATGCTACTTGTAGAGATATTTGCTTAATTGCGCGATTTCGAAGGGACTCGTTATATCCTTTTATAGCAATAGGATCATAACTGCGCGGTGGACCATGCAAAGTATAAAATATGTCGCAAGTGAGTCCAAGCTTATGACAATAATTACACTTGGAGCGAGATCTTCCAGAACGACCTCCTCCTCGTCGATTCTCCATAATATATGTTCGTTTGTCAATAGTTTGAGATGCAAGAATAGAGGAGCTCCTTCAGTATTAAGCAAGTAAGAAAATGTCTCCACAAGTAGCCTCAGTTCCTATTCTGGGTAATTCTTTTGCTTGTGTTTCACAGTCTAGTACTCTTGGATCATTGGTTATGGACTCAGATGCTTCTGATCATATTTCTAGTAACAAATCAGCCTTGACAACCACCGGAAATTGATGCATGGTGTCTTGTCGAAAGTTTCTCACCAAAGCTCTGATACAATGTGAGAAATATTAGAGAAGAATATTATTGAATTGTGTATCTACATTATTACATAGAGACCCTATTTATATAATTCTTTACCAAGTAGGAAACGACATACTATTCCTATTCCAATTTTAAATAGGATTATATATTCCTATTCCTATTCTAACAAGTTTGAAAAAAATAAATAAAGGAAGCTAAGTAACAATAATTCCCAGTAGTAAAAGAGGACAGGCTAAGTCATAAGTATGGGTTTTGGATGAGTTGATGTAGATAGGATCCTTGTCAAAACTGCATGTTCTTTACCACAATATCATCTTTATTTTTTGTGGCAGTGTTACATAATATGAATTTTCAGAAATGCTGGATGATATCAACATTTTTTTTTACCTTCATTTCCTTTTGGTTGATGTAGTTGGGTGACTCTGATGAATCATGTTGTATAATTGATCATGGTGAAGTGGACATGAAGGATGCAATTCTTATTGGAGAAGTAATTTCTCTTACCCAGAAGCCAAGGCAAATATCAACTTGACTATGTTCTTTTAATGTTTCAATTCACCTTATATTTATTTTGGTTATTAATGACTGTGAGTGCAAATAGCAGGGCGCATATGGTGAAGTTTATTTAGTAAAGTGGCGAGGTACAGAAGTTGCCGCAAAAACCATTCGTGCTTCCATTGCATCAAACCCAATGGTGAAGTAAGTTAACTGATTTTTTGCAGAGCTATAATTTAAGAATCACATAAGCAATACTTTTTCCTTTCAGATTTTGGATTAATATGATGTAGAGTAACAATAACTCGGTCAACTTGGCTTTAACATTCGGACTCATTAACATCCATAATTGAGAGCTTCACAGGAATGCTTTTATGAAGGAACTAGCATTGTGGAAAAAGTTGCGTCATCCCAATATTGTGCAGTTTCTCGGTGTTCTAAATCAATCTGATCGATTGATCTTTCTCACTGAGTATCTTCGAAATGTAAGTCTTGTATGATGTTCAGGAGTACTCTGATCATGTGATATTCCTCCTTAGCTTTGAAATTAGTGTTATTACATGAGTACCCGAGCTTTTCGTAATGCTGGCACTGATATTTCTACAAATTGGAAATCTAGGGAAGCTTGTATGACCAATTGAGAAAGAAAGGAAGACTTGATCCACTGACAGCAGTTGCTTATGCATTAGATATTGCAAGGTATAAGGTTCAATGATAAGTTAGCCTCCAATTCAAGTATTACATGATACTTTTTAGCATAATTTACCAGCATTTCTGTTTCCTTGTTTTTCACTCAATTTTGTACCCCTTTTCAGTTTATTGTTTTGTAGTTTCCTTTCCATGAATGCAATCATTAAGTTTTCATCTACAATGTGCAATTATTAAGCTGGAAAAAGAGGAAATGAAGCACTCTTCCATGCATTAATGTGCTTTTAATCTTCCTATGCATTTTATGCCAAGATACATTTGATCAGTCACAGATGATATATGGATCAGATTTTTTATAGCCCGAGTTCTTAATTGATATATGTAATATGTGCTTATTATAGAGTTTGTATTATATCTGAACAGAACCAAGCAATGACCAAATATCCCCTTAAAAATTTCGTCCATGACCAACAACAACAACATACCCATTGAAATCCCACAAGTGGGGTCTGGGGAGGGTAAAATGTACGCAGACCTTACCACTACCTCATAGAGATAGAGAGGCTGTTTCCAAAAGACCCTCAACTCAAATATCTTAGCCCCAAAAGCAAAAAAATACTAGATATAGACTAATGATTAGAATGAAAAGCAATTGATAATTTTATAAATACACTAAAAGTAGCAAAATAAATGACAGACAATAACAACACAATATATAAAGACGTGATTAATCCTACTAACCTACTACATCACAAGGCAAGATGACATCCTACCCCTACTGACCTATTAACCTTCTATCCTAATACGCAATCTCCATTCCTTTCTATCTAAGGTCATGTCCTCGGTGATATGAAGATGCGTCATATCCTGTCTAATCACTTTCCCCCAATACTTTTTCGGTCTACCTCTACCCCTTCGCGTAAATCCTAAATCCAACCTCTACCCCCAATATTCGTCCATGACCATAGGTAGAAAATTGCTCGGATGTTAAAAGGTGTAGACAACTAAGTGCAATCCTCAACCTTTTTAGCGCAAGTATCAATTGCCAAAAAGATTGATAGAAGGACGGAAATTTGTAGACATCCTTTCTTTCTATATTTGTTCTTTACCTCATTTACATAATCGAGGAAGCAATTCTTGGTTATTTATTTTCAGCTTTCTGGTGATCATTAAATGAAAATATCTTCTTGTCAGCCTCACTTTTCATGGTTATGTCATAAAAACATACTCTTGAACGCAGCTATATCCTAAGTTCTCTGTTTGTATTTGCAGAGGAATGAATTACCTACATCAGCATAAGCCTCATCCTGTTATCCATAGGGATTTGACTCCTAGGTACTGGCAGTTTCACTAGCTACATTTAACTCAGTTCATTCTCATCAAACCTATTGGTACTTGTCAATCCAGGGAGTACAAAATACTTTTAGTATTCAGATCTAGTATTGCTGTGCGGCTATTATATCAACTTTCTACTCCTGCAGAAATGTATTGCAGGATGAAGCAGGGCATCTTAAAGTTACTGACTTTGGACTCAGTAAAATTGCACAACAGAAAGATTCTTATGGTTACAAAATGACTGGAGGGACTGGATCATGTACAGTGTATTACTAAGCTAATCTGCATTTCCTTTTCCTCAGTCAGTCAACTCCCGAAACATAATTATATCCATGTTTATTTAGATCGATACATGGCTCCAGAAGTTTACCGTCGAGAATCATATGGGAAGAGTGTTGATGTTTTTTCATTTGCTCTAATCGTCCACGAGGTGAGTTGAAGTTACATGCTTACATTTACTTGAATACATGACTACACAACTTTCTCCTACCTATCATCATAGTTTATTTCGAAAAAATTGCCGTGCACCTATTAGATGCTGACTTAGTACTGTGTTCTCAAATCTTGCTGTGGGAATTGAGGCCCCGAATCATAAGAGTGATATAGCTAGGGAAATAATCCGCACACGTTTTGATCATCTTTTATATCAGCATATTCTTGGCCTTTGCAACATTAAGTTCTTTCAAGAATAAAGTAAAAGCTAGGCATGTGCTTCTGCACTACAGATGTTCCGAGGAGGACCATCAAATAGGGAGGAAGCTGCAGAGAAAGTGGCTGATAAGACAGCATACGAAGATTATCGTCCACATCTCGCATCATACATATTTCCTGAGCAAATCAAGACGTATGTTATTCAATTTTTTCTGCATCTCCAAAAGTTACTATTTTTCCTTTTCTGCTAGCAAGAACTCTGCCTATGTAGTGATAATCGAAGTCTAACTGTCCTAGTTTGTATTTCACATGTGTCTAAATGATATAGGGTATGTTTTACGTTTGAAGGATTGGGGGGAAGTGAAAGTATAGTATTTTTGGGTGGTTTTACTGAAATTTATCTGTTTTTTGATTACTTTTGCTGCAAAAATGTGTGCTAATTGAACTTGTTTGGATTGCAAAATCTTGGATATGTTTCCTGATTTTGAAAGGTGAAAGAAACAATGGTCAAAAGAATAACGTATGCAACTTGTTTTGTGCTTCTAATAAAATGAGGTAAAGAAGTTGCAATCCTTCTGCAGTATGAAATAGCATTCTCAGATTCGTTTCTGTGGCAAGAATCTGGAAGTCAGTTTAACAGAGGGCGTAATGTGGCTGTTTGGTTCTTAGCTTTTGGCTCCCATAAAAGTCACAAATCACTATAACCATAAGAAAAAATGGAGTATGAAGTTTCTTTTTTCCGCCTTTTCTGGGTGCCAAGCTGGTAACTCATAACTCCTTATATGTGCTTGAAAATCTTGATTGCTATAACCACTTGCTTTCTAATTGCTGATTGTGCTTCCTAGCATATATATTATTGAGTGCTTAAGTACTTCCTTAAAATTCCCTTATTAGCCAATCTTAGCTCCCTTCAGCATATCGAAAATTAGCTCATTCTGTTGGTGTAAAATATCGTTGACAAATTCATCGAAAACTAGAGACATAACGGAAACTGACATAGCATTGTGTGCAGGTTGCTTCGTGAATGCTGGCACAAGAACCCTGATCGTAGACCCTCATTTCAAGAAATAATTGATCGTCTTGAGAAAATCCATACGACTATGCAAGAAAAGGTAGTCTTGGGAACATGCTGTAGCTGTATGATATTATAAGCTGAATTTTCTGAAGCTGATCTGATGTATCACATATTGCATTTCATTTCATTTCATTTCATTTCTCTGGTTACATGGGAGCTTTAGCATAGCCCTTTCAGATTTGAAAATACATAAATAAAAGTGAGTTTGCAGCAAATTTTCTTAAGAGTTTAACTTGTATACACCGTCATTGCTTGAAGAATTACACTAATGTAATAATGAATTATCAGACTGACGTGTTTGCCATTGATGATATATCGATTGGATTATCTATCCATCAAATATATGTCCTTTTAAGTGGGTCTTGTTGAGTTAGGTTGACTTCGAGCTCAAAAGATATTGAGTTTTGGTATCTAGCTCGAAGGAACATTACGCTTGAAATTTGAGGTGATTTCATGAAGATTTGAAGAAGTTGAAAATTTGGAGTTCTCAATGTTTTTATGTGTTCTTGAAGGGGTAAAAATATAGTGAAATTTTCATAAATAACCATGTAGTGAAACATAATGGCCTAAAATAGCTAGAGTTTGCAAAATTACGTTTTATAGCTATGACCATAATTTTTTTTGTATAATACTGAATTTAAAGAAAATTTATACAAATTAAGCAGAAGTTGTTTAACGGTTATTTCCTTTAATTCCGCTGCAAAAATAAAGGAAACTGTTCCTTAATTAATAGTGGTTGAATATAATCAGTCATACTTACCAAATATGACTCTTCTTCTCTAAAAATATCTTGATTTTTCTGATATACGGTAGATCAAATAAAAGATAACAACATTTCTAGATTGGTAGACGGTAAAACTGGTGAGTATAACGATGTAAATGTATACGTTTGCGCATCAAGAAAATGATATTACACCATTTATTCTTCTTTGTTATATTGAAATACATTTAAAAATTTGTATTTCAGAATTTGTTATTCTGTAAACTGTATATGATTTCTTCGATAAACGTTGTCATTCTCACGTATATGATTTATTTCTTTTTATTTTATTTGGTAACTGGTGTATATTCGATGAACGAATACAAAAACTCGTACCTCATTTAATACTAAAAATTTGTATATTGTTATATCTGGATATCATATGCATTGTTAAGTTATTCCTACACAAAATGTTGATGTGTTTTTTTTTTGTATATG
The DNA here is from genome assembly GCA_038996855.1 of Solanum aculeatissimum. Classification (NCBI taxonomy): domain Eukaryota; kingdom Viridiplantae; phylum Streptophyta; class Magnoliopsida; order Solanales; family Solanaceae; genus Solanum; species Solanum aculeatissimum. Next base: position 16,838 of record JBCEWC010009388.1, read on the forward strand.
TTGATGTGTGTTTTTCGTCATTGGTACCCTATACCTTATTTTTGAAATTAACCACTAACTGATGCTTGGTAACCGAATTTTTTTTTAGGTCCAAAGTACTTACGTATAAGTCTGTTTGGCTCTTCAGTATTGAAAACAAAATCAGATAACTCATCACAACACTTCAAACCAGATATAAGAGCGAATTCTCTACGAGTGAACTGTAATGTGAAACCATTTATGTGTATAATGAATACATCAGAAGAACTACCTCGGACCTCAAACAACATGAAACATCTGAAGAGCTGAGCTTGGACGTTGCATCGATTCATGTCAATCAAATGTGAAAAGCATGTAGTTTCCCGGAACTTCCTCATCTGACTTTCAGTTAGTGTTTTGGCCAAATCGTCCATTACGTTAATGTTTGTATAACACTTCATGTGTTGTGTGACAATTGGGGTCCCTTCTAATATGTATTGAACTCTCTGTGTTAAAAAATAACAAAAAAAAACATAATAAGAAATTCATCCTAGATGAAGCTTCAAAGAATACATGCAGCCTTATAAATACATAATTGTCCTCACAAAATAATCAAGAATACATTTTGGGTATAGATGAGAGTTGTATAATGTTTACAGTTGAAAAAGTAAGGATGTTTACACTGCTATATATATACTCATGAGTATAAGTAATAAAAAACAAATGAATAAAAAACAGAGCCTTACCCCCCCATATTTGAACTACCAATAATATAATTTTGCCTTAGAATACATAATTATATAAAACAAAAAGTAAAAGAATATATATTGAATGTAAATGAATGTTGTATATAATTTACATTTAAACTAATAGTGTATATGGTTCAAGATTACACTAACATGTATATACGGCTAACACATCTATATAGGTGTATAAATCATCTACATGAAAAAGGACTGCTGTGTATATAAGTATATGTTTGTGTATGGGTGTACTTATACTGTGAATGTGTCACTAAATACATATGGGTGTGTGCTGTGTAAGTTTATATGTATAAATGATGTTATATAACAACAAGAAAGAACCTATTCACTTTTTGTATGTCTCTCCCTCACTTGTCACCAGTATGTATAATAGTCAGGGCATAATTCCATTTTTTTGTGCATATGTTAAGCTTATATACAATGGTAAGAGTGACTAAATCAAAAAATTCCAATTTTATACAACAATAAAATGTGACTGTATAATGTATAGTATAGTTAAATGTATAATACTAAAATTATGCATAAACATGTCACCAGTATATATACAACAAAAAAAAATTTATTCAATTTTTGTGTGTCTCTCCCTCACTTGTCACCAGTATGTATAATAGTCAAGACATAATTTTATTTTTTTGTGCATCTGTTAAGCTTATATACAATGGTAAGAGTGACTAAATAAAAAAATCCTAATTTTATACAACAATAAAATGTGTCTGTATAATGTATAGTATGGTTAAATGTATAATACTAAAATTATGCATAAACATGGAGGTATACAAAAAAATGTTGTTATGAGAGTGCCTAAATAAAAAAATCTCAATTTTATACAACAATCAAAAAGTGACTGTATAATGTATATATCTATAGTATGGTTAAGTGTATAATACTAAAATTATACATAAACATGCAGGTATACAAAATGTTGTTGTTAGATACATTCTTAAAACACAAAAACAAATTTTTTTACCTCATTTTCTTCGATTTCATTCCCATCTGCTTTGTCAGGGTCCAACCCGCCTTTTCTTTTTGATTCACCGCCGGTGGGAGCAATTTCATCGGCTTTCCTCTTCTTTCTTGAACTAGATCGTTGAGAAATAGGGTCATTACGGTGCTTGGATCTCACCTCTTCACTGGCCCTAGCTTTTGCAAGTAACCCTGCGATGGCCTCAACTTCTTGAGTTAAACCCAACGAATAAGATGGCAAATCACCCATAATTTTATCATGCAAG
>JBCEWC010009389.1:0-18788 GCA_038996855.1 Solanum aculeatissimum
TTAATAACTTTAGAGTATTTTATTAATTTTAATATTAAGATATATAAACGTAATTAGATTACTTATGACCGCGCGAAACGCGGACCAATTACCTAGTTGTTGAATAATTGCATAATTTTTTTACTTATCTTTGAATGCTAACATTAATTATTTAACTTAATTAAATTTCCAATGACAAATTATTTTATGTTAATTTATTTTTTAAATGATTTTATGCTTTTAGTACTTCTAGAAGTTTAAACTATTTTTAATTTCAATTTTTTTTTCAAAAAATAGGCAATTTTTTAAAATTCCTTTAAAATCATTTAGTTTATTTTATTTCGATAATTTTTAAGTTTTATTGATTTTAAATTGTTTTCGAAAGTTAGTCAAATTAAATTTTCAAATCGTCGGATAATTGAATTTTAACTACTATTTTAAGTGTTAATACCTTCTTAAAATAATAGTAAGAAATCTTACCTCTTTCTTTTTCTCTAATTTTTAGAACTTTTTCTGGTAGAGTATTAAAATTTTTAAGTTTTTTTAATTTCTTTTAAAAAATTAAGTGGTGACTCTTTTATTTTTTGAAAATTGATTTTTCTTAATTAATTAAGTTTAAATCAATTTTTCCTAAAACACCCTTTTCCCACAATTAACAATTATGATAAAAAAAATTATTTTATTTTTAATTGATGTCCATGAACCACATAAGAAATTGTTTGGTTTAAAAATAGTTTGTGCAAGTGTGTTTAAATAAAATTGGTAATCTAAAGTCAAATTTTAATATATTTAGAGTTGTTTTTTGAATCTAAATGTAGTGATCTTAAAAGATATAAAGGTCTTCAACAAAGTAATATTATTACCTACAAAAGTATGGATTGATTTTAGTTAGTAAGATGTTAACCATTTGTTTGAAATATATTACTTGTTATAAAAACTTTATTTATTAATATGAACATTTAAGTAATTTAATTTAAAATTTTAAAATATTTCTAGTAAAAAGTAGATAGTTATTCTTTTTTTCGTTTTAATATAAAATTTGTAATTTTTCACTTTAAGAATTTTCAGGTGAAATTGCAAAAATTAAAATTCATTATTAATTTTTTGGGGTCTCAAAATTTTGAAAGCATAAAACAAAAAATTTGTTAGCCTCAGCCTTGAGTCACCCCTGATTATATATCCCAAATTAGTCAGTTTTAAGTTTGATCAAGTTTGTTTTGTCATTATAGTATTTTCAAATTCATGTACTACTAATATTGACATTATTATTTTATATTTTATCATGCCATAAAATAATATATGTATTTCTATTATAATTGTGCAACCTCCTAAAAAAAAGTGAAATCAATAGATTTGCCATTTATTATCACCTCCTTTTGATCTAGTTAAGTATAACCACAATAAATACATAACCTCTTATCTTGGAGAAGGATACGATAGGTTACGCGAAAGCTAAAGTTAACAACCATTTTGGTAAGCAAATATTAAAAAATTAGCCTTGCATGAGCTAGGGAAATAAATAAGACAAGACAAGAAATTCTCTTAATTAATAGAAAGATAACGATACTTAGTCCAAAAGCAGTAGGTGTATTTGATTCCTTTCATATATATCACCCATTTTAATTTGATTCAACACAAAACTCAAGAAGGAAAATTCAAGAATACTTTAAGTCTAAATATAAGCTTTTCATTAGAATTGGCACAAAGTTGCTTTTTAATTTTGATGGAGAGACACGTGACAACATGTTCTAAACCTTGAAGAACTTTATCAAAGGACCAAGGCCAAGTGTTACACATAGCCTTTCTTAAGATTGCTAATGTGAGATGATACAGTATTCCCCAATCTGTAGTCACATTTATTGGATTGCATCTACTCCAATATTTTCTAGATTTTTGATACACTATTTTTAGCAGTTGCAATTAGAACCTCTAAACGGACATGTTTGCTGCTTGCACGTTACATTTTTTTCAAAATTTTGTTTCATGTGTAAAACAAATAACAATAAAGCTTCAAATATACAGACAAGTTGGCCACATAAATGGCTTAGTGGAACTGTATTTAAATGACAACTGGAAAGTCCATAACTAACCAACATCTGCCTAATTACAAAGGATATGATATCTTCTAGTATACAGGAAACTCTAAACTTCGACGAGATTCACGACACAAAGCTTGATTTAGCTGTTGACATGCTTTTCATCTTACATGTAGCTTTTGGTTTTGTTTTCACTAAAAGAATCTCAAATGAAAACGGGAGATGGTGATGGCTCCCTAGTTAGAGGATACCCAGCAGCTTAAAAAGGACTTGAGACTCTACAGCTGTTGGTTATAAGAGAGGACAGTCTTTCCAAGTTGTTCATCCCATATCCTTCATCAAACTACTGCTTCTTCTCTACTTTGCTCTTTGGCTTTCCTCCTGTTTGATTCAAGAATGATAAGGAGTGCTGTAATGTCAGCAGGATTAACTCCACCAACTCTACTCGCTTGCCCAATTGTTTGCGGCCTAACCTGTACATCAACAAGATACAATAATGGTAAATGTTACGCAACTGGCAAAAGACCCAATCCTACAACCAAGAACCAACTCTCCCCCCTTTCTGCATTTCTCCACAAGACAACACAAACTCCATCAATGCCTATGAGCTAAGAGAAGAAGAAAAGGGGATCAACATCATCTTTGCCAGCATTAGTAAAACAACTCAACTTACACCAAGTACTTACTATCATTCCCTTCATTAGGTAACTTGGCGTAGGTGCATCAAATATTAGTCTTAACATATATCAATCACAATTGAAGTAACCAGTTGAAAGTCAACTTGATGGAGAAAACATCAAAAATTAAATTTGATGAGTAAAATGAATTGGATTATTAAAACTTTGGAAGTTGTATCCAATTATATTATTGGTGGATAGTATCAAAAATTTTAGAACATCTCAAAAAAGAAATTGTACATTTTACCATTGATTGTATCCACTAGTGGCATCAACTTTTAAAAATTCTAAAACATATTTAGTAGTAATTTTTATTGGCGTTGTTGAAATATGAAATATCTACACTTCGTAATACAAAAGACATTTATTCTTGATGACTTGCATTTGGGGTGCAACCAAGTATGATTGGAAAATGCTTTCTCTCATAATTTTGCTTTTAATTTCACTAGCCAACAAATTTATCAATTCATTTTGTAAATTATATCGAAGATAACGATTATGAATTTCATCATGTTTAATTCGTCGAACATGTTCTTGCATGACTAGATGAAATTCTGCAATCATTTCAATTAGACTTACAAAACTTTTATTATTTTCTTGATAGATCTTCTCATTCTTCCCCCTAAGTGTCAAATTATTTTTTCCAAGAGTTTTTACGACAACAATAATTCTTCACAACACATTTTTCCAATGTTCTCTATGTTTATTAATTTGCACTTGAACATCTTTGTTGATTGTTCTATTGTTGTGGAATCTCAATTCTAAATCAATCTATGGGCTCATATTAATAAAAAAAAAATTTATTTGCACCGGGTGTCCGAGTCTCTTAGAGCCCCGACTAATCCCGGGGGTGCACAGGCCCTCGGCAAGGAGTTTCCGCAAGTGCACCACGGTTAATTCAGGTTTTACCCAGTCCGATGGCCCTCAGAAATTGTTTGCACCCAGTGGGTTTCGAACTTGAGACCTTGAAAGGGAGCAAACCCCAAGGCTCAAGTCAATTACCACCAGGCCAACCCCTAAGGATTGGGCTCATTTTAATAATATGCTCGTTTGTTGTTTCATGAGCTTAAATCTTAAGCCCTATGATTTCTCCAATCTCTATTACCTTCATTAGCTAGTTTATTGTTCCCAGCATTAGAAGTTGTATTGAACAACTTGCAACAAAAATAAAATACTTTATCCAAATCTTCAGAATAGACTAACCATCTTCTTTCATATCTTTCTCCATTTGCAAATTTTTTAAAATAATGTGTATTAGAAAAATGCTTTAAGAGTGTCATTTGGAAAACCTATGTTCGTAATTCTAATAGGTCCTTTTTTCTATTAATAAATCTCTCAACATTGTATGAATATTAGTCCATTGATTAGGATCATATATATTTTTGGGAACAAAATTATTTAACTCATTTGAAAGTTCTTGATTTTCTTGAGAATCTACATCCGATTTTTCACTAATTTCATCTTCTTCTTGAATTTTACTATCATCTAGCTCAACAAGGTTATTGATTTGTTCATTCAAAGAACACTCTACTACAAAATGTTTGATATCACCCAGTTATATTATTGGTGGATTGTATCAAACATTTAAGAACATCTCAAAAAAGAAATTGTACCATGGAAATTTTAATAAAGAGAATAATGAGGCACAATGTCATCTTTGTACAGAGTGACCTAAACCATTGAGCATGTGAAAAGTACAAGGAGACAAATAAAAGTTTGTGTGTGCAAGAAGACTGCAGTGTTGTGCAAATGAGGCAGAAAATACCTTTGATAGTTTCTCACGTGCTTCGAGCGACAAAGTCGTCATTGCATAATAATCTATGTCCTCAGGAATTGGTTTGTGCTGTTGATGAACCATCTACAAGCAGAAAGTCAATGCCACAAAGATATGAGACACCGGTCCATTAGATATAAGAGGCATTTGAAAGTGGAGGAGGAGGATCAAAAGACCAATGAGTGTGCAGATACAACAGATTCCCCTATTCTAGTTCTAATAAATAAAGCCTATTGCATCACTGTTTACCTGTTGAAGTTGGCTCTGCTGGCGCACAATGAAGCCTTCATATTTGATATCAATCTCTACGCACTGTTTCTCCATCCTGGACAGAGTGGAATTTCCAAACCCATGCTTATCAAAAACTTCGTATTGTACATGTGGTTTCTTAAGCAGGCTCTCTAGTGTAGATGAAACCCTCACTGGCTGACCAGAGAGAAGAGTAACTTCAGCAGCCAATTCTCCACCTGGAGGAAACAAAAACAGGCATTGAGTTTGACAGGAATTGAATGAACAAAAGACTTCAGATGTTTACTTCTATAATTATGATTTCCATATAAGCACAAGTAATAAGGTTATAACAATATTTTGTGCACTAATGCGCATAGAGACAACAGAAAGAAACAATGTTGACCTGAAATTCTAACCGCTTTCAACCGCTTTTTCTCCTCTGTGATACGAGCTTGCTTCTCCTGGTATATCATCCACCTTCTATCATCTATTAAACCGATTTCACGACCAAGTGGGGTGAGACGGCTATCCGCATTATCAGACCGCAGAAGCAGACGATGTTCTGAGCGGCTGAAAGCATATTAGACTATTAGTAAGTAGAATTACACAGACAGAATTATCATCTGCAATTAGACAATATTTCTTAGTAAGGTCATTAACAGGTTATGCACTTTCAACAACAACAGGAGGTTATGCACTTAATTATCATAAAAAAATGAGAACTATCATAAACAATTAGTCAAGATCTCTTAATAACACTAATCAGGTCATGCGCCTACACAATAGGTTTTCATCTTCTTTTCTTTCCTAAAATTCTTGGGGGAAAGGGTAAAGGGCAGGCCTGTTACCTCGAGTTCTGAATCTTTTGCCACAGTGCCTCAGGTATTTCTCAGTTATTAGGGAAAAGAAAAGGTTGTCATCTTCCAGTAGTGTTAGAGCCAGACTCATCTATATAATCTTGGTTTCCTAATGTTATAAGCCCCTATGTAATAATGTCCACACACTAAATGTCTAACCCTAACGTTCGAAGTGCCCTCCATTGGTAAAGGGGAATGAGAATGGACTATTGTCCAGGTCTTGGAAAATCTTCACATCATGAGGTATTTCTTGAGATTGAGTTAGGCCCAACATCTATAATCCTCTTATATGCTCTAGGACAATCCTCATCTCCGGTGGACTCTTGGAATTATGTTAAGCTTATCATCCCTTTTTTTCAGCCAACAGTAAGTACAACAGCATACCCAATGAAATTTCACAAAGTGGGGTCTGGAGGGTAGAGTGTACGAAAACCTCATCACTATCTCGTGGAGGTAGAGAGGTGGTTTTCGAAAAAATCCTCAACTCAAGTGTATTAAACCTAGGTAACAGAAGAAGAAAACAATAGTCCAAACATAAGAGAGAACAAGTTACAACAACAAAATAATGAGATAATCGAAACGAAATAAACAACATATGTCAAGAAATATAAGGGCACGATAAGTCCTTAGACAGGTACTAAACCTCCACACGGCAAAGACAACACTCTATCTAAAATCATGTCCTCGATAATATGAAGTTGCGTCATATCACGTTTTAATGAGTCTGAAGCCAAAAGGGTAAAAAGAACTATATAAAAATTCCACAATGGCAACTAAAATAAGAATGATACCAAAAGAGTAAAGGCACGGCCTGTGCGCCATATACGGCGTGAAGAAACGAAAAAAAAGGAAGGCGCAGGCCACCTTGCGCCTTGTAGGTGGGACCTGTTGCCTTTGCCTTTTTCTCTTTCTCATTAAATGTTTCAAAATGTGACATAAGTTGATGTCATCTCAAGCTAAGTTGCTCGGACTCTTCACTTTTGGTGCCGCATCCGTGTCGACACGACATGGGTGTGGGTGATATGAGGTCAACCCTTTCGATCTAACCCACTTGGCAGCCTAACACTTTTAGACTCAACCTACTTTTTGCCTACCCTTGATCCGGTCCCAACACAAACCCTGACTATGAAATAAGAACACAAGCAAGTACAGGAACGAATTCCCAACTTTGTTATTAACTCGTGCCAACAAAGAATGCACACAACACTTAGCCTACAAAATTTCGTCCAGGCCACACTTGCTGTCCAGACTGACTGCCTGTGCCTATAAATAGGCCACAGCATGCCTAGTGTCGGCCATGTGCCTACCAACTCAGTTGGCATCCCAACTAATAGGCATATTTAAAATTCGAATTACAAGTTTTATCTACTCATGCTGACATGTCAAAAACGGCTAGGAACGAATCTAACTGCCAACTGCCCACGCATGTGCATGGCACATGCGGCCAGCCTTCAAATTTGGCACCAATGTCTTGCCCTTGGCGCCCAGATTTGCTTCTGCCCTGCATGCCTGTGCCATGACCAGACCTTACACACGTGCCTGTGCCGTGGCACAGGTCCTGCCCAGCACAGCTTGCCATTGGGGTCCGATTCCCTGCACCGTTGACCTTGCTCAGCATTTGGTCTCAAACTTGTCTAGCCACGACCTTGCCTTGTCATAGCCTTGCCTTGCCTTAGCTTGCCCAGCTTGTCATGCCTTAGCCACGTCCAGCCTTGCATTGCCTTAGCTTGCCCAGCCCTTGCCTTGCCTTAGCCACGTCTTGCCTTGCATGCCTTAGCCACGCCACTGCCAAGGTCTTCTTTAATTAAACTTGATCTTGACTAACGTCAAGGGGCCTTGGCTAGGCTCATCAGGTAAATCACTAGCCAAGCCCGAACTGCTCGAACCATCGGGTTGAGGGTCTGACAGTAGGTATAGGTATGGGATCCGTGTCCAATTTGGTCAATCGATTTCGGGTACTTTGACCAAAATCGATAGGGAAAGTTTGGACGGTTTTAATGATTTTTGTGAAATTGAAGAAATTGGAAAATACCTTTTATATAGAAATTTCTATATCACACCTTTTTCTTTAATCTCCTTCCAAGATTCTCTTCAAGTTCTCCACATAATATCTCATAATTTAGGTTTATCACCCTATTTTTAGATATTTTGATTATTTTTAGGCGAATCCCCGCACTCGTATCCATACATAGATCTATATTCCCGAATCTTAAAAATTAGACCATGAAGGATCCGACCTGTAGATCCGCACCCGTATCGGACACCCGCACCTGAGTCCGAGCAACTTAGATCTCAAGTACAAAGCTACTAATTCTTAGACACTTCTTTATTTGGACATATAAAAGCTTGATTATTTATTACATAATATATATTATTTAAAAATTTAATATAAAAAATTATAAATCTTTTTCTTCATTTTGTTTCCACTCATGCATGTGTCTCTCTATCTTTATGTGATAGTGGTAAGGTTTGCGTACATTTTACCCTCCCCAGACCCCACTTGTGGGATTCCACTGGGTATGTTGTTGTTTCCACTCATGCATGTCTTGCCCAAAGATTAGAGCATTGAGGGCTAAAAACACAAGGAAAGATGCATCCTGCTTACAGAAGTCCCAGAGATAAAATTGGGTATCTAATAATGATGACAAATAGGAAATGGTTTGGCAAAATAGCAACATGGAAAGAGGAGAAGGTCAAAACACACAAATCTAAGGCATAGACAAGCTCAGAAAAAGAAGGTTTTCAATTATCCACAAAATGGTATTGCATATCTCCCAACTAATTGCTAAGGTTATATTGCTGGTAATACTGTTAAATAAAGGTTAAACAGAAACAATGTTCTATTAATTTGGACGATAATGCAACCACGGGAATATTGTGGTTTCATCAGCGAACCTAACAGTAAGCAAATCGTAGCTGTTGCATGTTGCTTAATCAAAAAGAAAAGAGGTCATATACTTCACTTCACCTTGTTAACATGCGATAAGGTTCTCGAAGATCTTTGGTTACGAGATCATCAATCAGAGTCCCTATAAAACTACTTTCTCTCTCAAGAACAATAAGTTGCTTGCCATCTGAGTGTCTAGCTGCATTAATTCCAGATATGATCCCCTACATCAGGAAAATTTACCAAAAGAGGCTTAGAAGACCTTATCAGATAATAATCATAATGGCTAGTTAAAATGTAGGAAGTAGGAACTAGTATAAACATTCCTATATCTTTGGATACATAGATAAAAATACATAAGCTGAAGTGAGCATCATTGGAATATAAAAACCTGGGCAGCAGCTTCTTCATAGCCTGTTGTCCCATTTATCTGGCCAGAAAAGAAAAGACCCTCAACCCTTTTAGTCATTAGGGATCTGGAGCACTGATACGCAGGCAAATAATCATACTCTACAGCATAGGCTGGTCTCAGCATTGTACACTTCTCAAGTCCGGGTAATGTTCGTAAAAGTGGCAACTGTAGTCTTTCCGGCAAACCAGTAGAGAATCCCTACAGATGAACAAATCATTACACTGTGCAAATAGTAAAGGATCATTTTACAAAAAAATACAGCGTTACATAGCATCAATATGTTTCATTTCCAAAAGAGAGGGAACTTTTAATTTTATGACAAGGGAAATCCGCAGCCGCTACCCTTTGGGTGCGCACAGGGCAAAACCCTGCTCATATGCAATGGCTCCCAAACCACACAAGAGAGATAACTTGCACTAGGCAAGCCCGGTGCGATGAGCTCGACCTAGAAGGCAAACCCCTTGCTTTCACTAGCAAGGGGTTTCGCAGTTGAGACCTCCAACATGGAAGTTCCAAGCTCAAACCACTCCCAAAAGAGAAAGAACTAAGAAAATGAATTTTAACTTGAAGAAATTAGTCAGCAGAGAGCTTTAAGTTGACTACATATCTTCCTACCAGCACACCTCCATCAATTCTTCGGAAAGGACCATGTTGTAGCAAATTAAAATAAATTTCAAGGATATCGCTAACTGGCATGACCTTAGCTCTTTATACTTAGAAATAGCTAGCAGTCTTAAATGCAATATTATAAAAAAAGAGAACCACAAAAAGCCGACAAGACCCTAAGACTGTACACTTCTTCGAAGTTCGAAGTAAAGCACCCAATTTTCTGGAAATACAAAAATTACCTAACATGTTTGGATTTAGCACTTGTAACTCAAATCACATTTTGAAATTACTAATTTCAGCGTCTAATATATATATATATATATATATATATATATATATATAGACGACAATATTATTCAAACAACTCATATTAAACATCGTTAAGGGTGTGATTGGTATGACCAAGGATGCTTTTCTTAACATGTCTTTTTGATGAAATGTTTATGAGTATTTGGTTATTTTGACTTGTTGAAAACGTTTCTCCAACAAAAATACTTTTTCTCAGTAAGGTTATAACAACAACATACCCAGTGAAATCTCACAAGTGGGGTCTGGAGAGAGTAAAGTGTACGCAGACCTTACCACTACCTTATTGATATTTTTTCTCAATAAGGTTACAGAAAGAAAATAGTTTCCTTAAAAGGAAGAAACCTAAGCCTTTCATTTACAGGGAGAAGTCGTTTTTCTGTGCAATATCACTTGCACAGTTCGAAACTCAGTGAACATTGCTTTTAACATTGTTATTAACCATTAATACTAAAATATCATCCAAACACGGTCATCATACACGATCCTCCACCTTCACGCTTATCATATGTTACCTAGAACACAGTCAAAATGGGAACATGATGTAGGAAATAATTTCCCAAGGTTAAACATTTTCACAGAAACATTCTTTTTGATACCAAAAGCATCCTGTTATGTAATTCAACAAGATCATGTAAAAGTTCCTCCCATCGCAAGATTAAATTTTCGATTTTAAGTTAATAAATCATAAAAAAGAATCAATCTGCAACATCCAATTCACATTTAATTACTCTGGTAACTGAAAGGGTTGAAGAGGAGTTGCATGATAAAGACTCGCTTGAAGAAGAAAATTAAGAAGTAAATTCAAAGTCTGCAAAGAAAGGTACCAGTAGGAAAGGCCTTGTAAAGCTGAGAAGAAGAAAAATAGAGTGCTAAAGATGAAGCGTACGTTGGGAGGAATCCTAGGACCTGGAACTCAAAAAGCAAAGGCCCTTTTTAAAGACCTTTTTTTTAAAATACAACTTTCAAAGTCAATCAAAAATTTTGCTGCTTCTAGCTGGAATCACTTTGCACCACACTGTTCGAGAGTGTATTCTACAACGCGCACCGCTTCACCCATGAGGCAATAATCCCTAGTCGATCAATTAATAACACTGCTTCAATGTAAAGAAGTTATACCATAACAGTGCAGATTGTAACAACATTACAGTCAACAAAGAGCTTTTTTCCTCCAGGAAGGCAGTAACTTTATCAACTCAACGAGATGAACCAATATCAAAGAGTCAACAAACCTGCACGTAGAGCTCAGGAACACTTCGACCCTCAGGTTCAAGGAATATTTGATGGGACTCTTTATCTTGAAATCTTACAATCTGAAATAATCAAAAAGATAATCATACATCATGTGGGAGAAATAAAAAGAAAATTTGAACTAAGTTTTCCAATCTGGAGCCATGATATTTGAACAAGGGATTACTAAATTAACATCAACTAACACTTGCCACAAAATACTCTTTTACAAGCAGGGAATTACCCTCCACTCACTAGAAGAGCTACAAATAATGTTAGCAGATTCTAGAATCACATGGAATTAAATCTTCCCTCCACTTATTTTCTTTTCCTTCCAATAGCAAAAGGTGTTGCCATGTTATATAATAATTTATAACTACTAACAAATTTCAGTAGGTATAAATTGCCTCCCGCTGAAATATCAGGATATAACTTATTCGCAGGGAGGACAAAAAAGGACAACATTAACACTTAATGGAAATCATGGTCATTAATAGTAGGTTCAAAACATAGCTCAAGTGCATATGATTCCAAGCTTCATGCTTGGGAAATAGTATAATAGTAGCCTTCTTTAACAATTGCACCCTCTCAACAGAGCATTTGACAAAATAGAACAACACCCCTGGAGATAAAAAATCTGTAGTTGCAAACTTTTCTGTACTTTATTTGAAATTGTCATGCTGATGGTTGGAAGGAAGATTAATAGTTTCCGTTTCACATTTTTGGCTGAGAAACGTGCAACATTCTCACATCAGGAAATGCAAGCATTCCGTGCATTAGGTGACATTAACAAGAAGATAGAGCTAGAGTGGAGCCAAAACGAATCTCCATGTGCTGCAACATCATACAATACCTTATCCTCAATGGAAGGGCAGTATCGAGGGCCCTTAGCGTCCACCCAACCTCCATAAGTAGGAGTTTCATGCAAATTATCTCTAATTAGCTGATGAGTAGTCTTTGTGGTACGTGTAAGGTAGCAACACATTTGTTCCCTTTCTATATGGTAATTAGCATCAAAACTGAACCAGCTTACCTGAGGACCAGTGATAAATGTTAGAACGTATAAATGCAGAGACACGAGCATGTATACATACATATAAATTAGTGATGAAGAAAATTTAATTAGTTTTAAGTGAAAACCTTACCAACAAATACATAGCACACTTTAAAGGAATTTCATTTCTCCAAATCTTAAACCCTCATGAGATAAAATGAAGGCACAAGCAAAATAAAAGTTCTAGAAGTAGCTAACTTCAAGAACACAAGCTCCCTCATGATGTATACACTGTTCACTAAGATCTATCCCAGAGGAAGAGGAGGGGGGTAGCTGGACATGATGTAACTTGTAATCTATAGCACATAACACCCACAAATATATGCTTGCAGTTTCGCATTAGATGTAAAGTTGCTCATAATAAATTGGTTTTCCGATCAGACAATCTTAACATCTATTATTATCAGTAAAGATCAAGAAATAACTGCAGGACCAGGGAAAAAATCAGAGTATTTTTGGAGAACATCCTAAATCAGATATAGGCTCAGAGATCCAGAGCATTTCAAAATGACAAGCAAGTTTCTCCATGAAACAACTCAAATAAACATAGTATGAACTTGCAAGTGATTCTATCTCATACAACATACTTAATAAACGAAACTCATCCAGAGGCATCCAATATTTGCAGCTCACCCACAAAATACATTGTCATATGTAATATGCTATTGGATTCCACAAGTAGTTCAGCATGATTATAGATCATAGATACAGTTAAGTCTACAGAACCTACATATTAAGAATAAGCAGCAGGACCTCTTCATCTCCATATTGGGGCTCCAAGCCTGAGAAATCCACAGTGCGAGAGTCCACACGTGCAGGGGTTCCAGTTTTTAGCCTATCAGTCTCAAAGCCAAGGCGCTGCAAGTTTTCTGTTATACCAACAGAAGCTGATTCACCAGCTCTTCCTGCAGGCATTGAAGTTCTACCAATCCAAATTTTCCCACTCATAAAGGTCCCTGTCGTCAGAATCACCGAAGGTGCGTAGAAGTTCATTCCAAAGAAAGTACAGACCCCCTCAACGTTGTCATTTTTTCCCAACAAAATATCTGTTACCATTGCCTCTCTGATAAAGAGGTTTGGGGTGCTGGAAATAGGAGCCACAAGTTAGGCTCAGAAGATGTGAAGGCCATCAATATGTTTGAGAAACATAATTTCAACAAATGGACTTGGAAAGACATGCACAAACGCGCAAGAGGAATTAACTGAATTTCTCTATGCTTAGCTTTCAGGTAAGTAAATAGATGTTTATGGCTCAGCTCATAGTCCTTTTCATACCCAAAAAAGAAAAAGAGGAAACAAAATAATTTAGAAGGAGGCAAAAGAAATTGATTTAGTTCTGCTCGGAATAACAGGTGAAAATTACATCAGCGCAGCAGTCATCCAAGAAACCTGAGGTGAATATTTTCATAGCACTTGGTAATGTAACAAAGAAAAGATGACCATCATACCACAAGGGATCCGAGCAGTTCAACTTCTTGCAAGGTACAGGATATATATTTCAAATAATTTGTTAAATGGAGACATTGTACAACTTTAACTGAGAGGTACATAAGATTTGCTAGAAAGAGCATCCAAGATGCCTGTCTAGTAAAAGCGGCCCATGAACCTCTATAGTGCGGATCAGAAATAACTAAGCTTTCCATCTTTATTTCTTCAGGAATAATAGATCAAAGCTTAAGAAAAAAGTATATAATCATATAAAAGACCTATTTAGCACAAATAAAATATTCATTTCACTGTAGTTCAAAATGAAACACAGTATAATTCGGAACTGCAGTAGCGTGAAAGTGACTGAATGTATTATGGCCTTATTGAAATTGATCAGCCCCGTGTTTGTAACACTTGTATAGCATATAAAGTTTAACTAGAAAGATAAGTATCCGAGATGTCAGCCTAGTATATAGTGATACATGAGCAGCAATAGCATGGACAAGAAATTACTAAGCTTTCAAGTTTGTCTCTCCAAGAACAATAGAACAAAGCTTATGAAATAAGTACATAATCATGATCTACCTAGCACTCACAAAATACTTATTTTACTGTGTAGGAAAAAATCAAACACAGGAAAGTGGTAATTGCAGTAGAGACAAAGATAAGTTTCTCAATGTGTTATTGGCCTTAGTGAAAGTTATCTGCCCCAAGTTTGTAAAATTTGTAAAATATCTTAAAAAGAACATCTGCCCCATATGGTAAAACCTTTGAGCAGCTTAATCATGACCACAAGTCATTCTTGATAACAACTATATTCTATGTTTGGACAATTAACTTACCTCTCAACAATCTTTTTCATTTCTAGAGCATATTCTCTCTTATCTGTCTGTGCACGTAACGCCCAAACAGCAGGGCCTCTAGAGATGTTAAGAACACGTTTCTGCAAATAGCACCTATTCGAAAAAGAAGCTCATCAGTCTCCTGAATAGGTGGATTTAAGAAAATATAACTCCAAGAATATCGAATACCATACAAAAAAAAAAGCCCAAGCTAATGTTTTTTCTACTAAATTTATCTTGTACCACATGGGCACACCCTCTCCATTTTCTTGCCAAACTTGTTCCAAAGATGTTTTTATGCTTGCAAACAACTTATTTTTCACTGTCCTTTTTTCCCCTATTCAGCATCTATCATAGTTCTTCAGTTATTCTTCCTTTCAGATGCACAAATTCATAAGCCCCCAGGCCTTTTTTTTAGTATTCTTTCCCCCTATATTATTATAAGAACTTAAAATTGATGCCAAATTTCATTAGTTTCCTTTCAAAAGACAAACATGGTTTTGTTTACTATTTTTCAGAGTTGTAAACAACAATGATTCCACTGAGCTGGTTACCAAACAAGACTAGATGATATTTTCAATAGCAGCTGAAGTACTAAAGTTTACCTATCCGCTATTTTTCCAATTTCACCACCCAGTGCATCAACTTCATGCACCAGCTGAGACTTTGCAGGTCCACCAACTGCGGGATTACATGGCTGCATAAATTTTGATTAGTAAGACTACAAACGTGAGATGAAAGCAGATTCAAATATAAGAACTACTCTTGGGTAGGAAACCTAATAGTCCTTGAATTATAGCTTAATGGAGTTGACAAAAAACCACCAAAAAATAAAAAGAGAAACATAAAGCACATAGTAAAAAGCACTGTAAAAAAGAACACAATAGTTCAAAAGTCATACATAGAATGATCCTGAGAGAAGTTTTTCCTTCTCCCTTCAATTCCTTAATTTCCTACACAAGAAATTTCACAATGACTTATTAACAAATTTACACGTTGTCTTTTGGAAGCAGCAATTGAAGCATAAAATCACAAATTTAGATGGTTTTTTTTGGTCAAAAAGTAACAAGTGTATTCATTATTCAACCAAGTAAAATATTTACAAAGCTGCTACTTCTTTAGACTCTAGAACTAGTCCTCAAAAATAACCTCTTGCTGCACTAAGCATAAGAACAAAAACAAGAAAAAACTTTTCTTACGTAGGATGTTAGATGATGAATCAATTTCTTTTATGTCTGGAACATTATCTTTGTTAGTGCTGACTGCCAAATGATAGATGAATCAAAAGCTTTCATTCAACTTATTCTTTCAAATAAAATTGAGATTAAGAAATCCAGTGTTTCACATCCCGAATTCAAGTTGATTCTATTTTGACTCTTCCTCAGAAGAAAGACGATCAAACTATTCTCAATCATGGTCCTTGCGGATCGGCTCATCCACACAATATACAAAAGTAAACTCCGCTAATTAACTGCTCTAAAATCCTTTTCCATCACGGTTGTTGGTTCCCTCTGAGATGTAATTGAATTACAACCTCTAACTTTGTCTCTGCTCTCCCTCTGGGTGCCCTCAAATCTTTTTGCACTGCGCTCAATTCAGATGTGGCAAATCGATGCGGCAAATAAGAACTTCAAGTTGTCAGCCCTGACTACATTGTTCTTCACATGTTTGGCCTGCCAGGTGGGCTTATAATCCCAGCTTGTTTTCTGTCTGTTTTCACCCATCCAGTTCAGTAAGGACTTCTATCCATGTTTTGAGTATGTGCGCTCAAAGAAAAAATGCAGTGTTTCTTCTACTCCTCCATTGCACAGAACGCAGTCCTTTGAGACATGGACACCCCATTTTTCCAGTCTATCCACTTTGGACAGCTTAGCATCAATAGCCATCCATGTATTGGTGTCTAGGCATAGTCCCAGATCCCATTGTGATGCTCTTCCATGGTACCTTAGAGCTTTGTGGAAGCAGTGTTATATATGCCTTCTTTATACAGAATTTGCCTTTCCCACAACGGTTTTGCAACTGTGTTCAGGCTATTATTGTTACGCCCTTTCTTGCATCAAAGGATTTCCTAACAATCCAGCTGGCTAGGCTAGGAGTTTGTAGTTCGGTCTGGTCCTTGTCTTTGATATAGAAGTTGTGCACCTATTGAATCCATTGAGTATTCTTTTTTTCCATCCAGTACCCATAGCAATTTACAAATAGCTGCTTTGTTCCATTTATACACATCAATGATGTTAAGACCTCCTATTAATCTTGGTAGACACACTTTGTCACAGGCAGCCAGTGCTTTTCTTAATGCCTCAGCACTGTCCGTCCATGGGAAAGTCTTACAAATACTAGTAACCAGTTCAATGATCTTCTTTGGCAGAAGGAAAACCCGAGCACAGTAAGTATGCATCTCAAACAAGACACTGTTTATTAGTTGCTAGAACAGAAATTTAGTGGTCCAACATTTTGCTCTTTCTATCATCTTCTTCTACAAGTGGCATACATTGTTGAATACTCTGCTTCCTTGATGAGAGAGGCACTCCCAAGTACCTAAATGGCATCTCACGATTAGAAAAGTGCATTTCGGTGAGGACTTGCTCTTTGCTAGATAGATAGAGCTCTTCTCCAAATTAGCATGTAATCCAAAGACCCAGGAGAAGTGATCGTAAGCCTGTAGCATCAACTGAATAGACACACTGTCAGCTCTGCAACACATCGAAGATCATCTGCAAAGCAGATGTGTACTAGTTTGAGTCTCTCACTCCTGGGATGGTAGTTAAGATCAAGATTGTGTCTTAGTTGCTTCAACGATCTGTTTAAATACTCCGTACCTAATACAAAGAGATAAGGTGTCTAGTTTTTGTTTGGAACGTAGGAGTAAGATTGCCATCAAGGATAAAGGCACACTGCACTGTGGTCACACACTCGCCAAAATACAAACTTTAGAGGAAAGCCAAACTCAAACAGAACCATTCTTAAGAAATCCCACTCAACTGATAAGCTTTTCTAATATCTACCTTCACTATGCATCAGGGAGATACTCCTTTTAAGAGTATCCTTTGACCAGTTCAAGAGTTATAATCACATTGACAGGAGTGCTCCTCCCTTCTATAAAAACTGACTGTGAGGAACCCATCAAGTATTCCACAACAAGTTAAATCCTGGAAGCACCTTGGCTATCAGTTTGTAGATAGTAGTACAACAGGCAATGGGTCTAAAGTCTAAACTCTTTGACATAAGTAGGATTAAGAACCTTGGGCATTAATGTCAATGTAATGCAGTCAACCCAGTTAAAGAGCTTCGCATTTTCAAAGAATTGTAACATAATTTCCATCACCTCCTCTCCTATGGTTCCACAGAAAGTTTTGAAAAACTCAGCTGGGAAGCCATCAATACCTGGAGGCTGAAGCCTTGTCAGAAGATAAATCTTTGAGGGCTAGCAGCACTTCCTCCCTTCTTACCTCCTGCGCAATTGTCTTTGATAATCAGGTGTAAGGCAGGGGCCATCTCTGGCTATTGTTATTGTTAGAATAGGAATAGGAATATATAGTCCTCTTTCAAATTGGAATAGGAAAAGTATGTTGTTTCCTAGTTGGACTTGGATTAGATTGTAGTATCTATAAATAGGATCTTTATGTAGTAATGTAGATACACAAGTCAATAATATTTTTCTTCAACATTTCTCACATGGTATCAGAGCATTGGTGAGAAACTTTCGACTGGCCACCGAGCGTCAATTTCCCGCGGCTGTCAAGGGTGATTTGTGTCGGCATTTTTTCTGTCAGTGTTGTGTGAAAATCAACAACATCACTGGGTCCCTCACCCTCCGGCGACCACATCCAAGTCATACCCACTGGAAACAGCATCTCACGTGCCAATACGCGCCAACCAGAGGTGTAGTTTTTCCGGCAAGATCTCACCAGGCGTGTGAGGTCAGTTCCAGCCACTTCCGGCAACCAATTTTTTTCCAGTTGGGTCGCCTCTCTATTCCAAGGCTACGCATACAATGATTTCCTAATTCCGACCTCCGGAATTAGGGTTCCGACACTTTCCAGGCAAATTCCGGCGAGTGTGAAAGTTTCCAGCTAGTTTTTTTTAAATTTTTTTTTTTAAGATATACTCAGATATTTGGGCTAGATTTTTTATTGATATGTTTGCTCCCGTGGCTAAAATAGCATTTGTCGCCTTCTTCTATCTATGATTGTCGTTCTTCATTGGCCTCTTCACCGGTTGGACATTAAGAATGTTTTTCTACATGGTGATCTTGCGGAAAAAGTCTATAAGCAACCACCTGGTTTTGTTGCTCAGGGGGAGTCTAGTAGACTTGTATGCCGATTGCGTAAGTCACTCTATGGTCTGAAACAGCCTCCTCGAACCTGGTTTGAAAAGTTCAGCACAGTAATCCAGGAGTTCGGCATAACTCGTAGTGGAGCTGATCACTCTGTGTTCTATCTATGTATTTATTTGGTTGTTTATGT
>JBCEWC010009390.1:0-18787 GCA_038996855.1 Solanum aculeatissimum
AAGTTTAATTGTTAATGGTTTACCCGATAACCGAACCGATAAAGGTCAATAACCGATAAACCGTTAACCGATAAACCAATATCTTAACGGTTCCTTAATGGTTTAACTTATCTACAAACCAATAACCAATAAGCAAAACCGATAATATTCAAAACCGAACCGAATCACCCGATACGCAGCCCTACATATAAGTATATACTATAATATTTAATTTAATCTATTAAGTTGTTTGCTTGATTTTTCTTCTTGTAATCTTTCATATTTTATTTGTTTTAGCTTCAAATATTTACAACTTCATGACAATTTAATCTTACAAATAAAATACATTATAACATAAAATTTATGCTAAAAATAGATAAATAAAAGTGTTAAATGCAAGGCAATAATGACAAAAAATATATAATTTTTGCCTAACATCACTAGTGAATGTTGTTTCTTCAGTAAAATCAAAGTTATACACACATGCGCTAACATATATTATATATTTTGTTGAAAATCTTACGAAAAAAATATTTGAGCACAAAATCTATAGAGAACTTTCATACCTTGAGGCTTTAGGCTTGTAAAAGACTGTAATGATCCTGAAGGTCATTCTTGATTTTTTTTATATAAAATTACCATTTTACCTCTTCCATTAACAGGCTTGTGTCGCGTTTGATTGATTTTAAAAATTAATTTTTGAGATTTTTATAAAGTTGATAGTTTTGCTATAGATTGGATTTTGAGGTTTGAATGGTCTAATTTTAAAATTTTGAGTATTTAAGAGATTTAAGTCTCAAAATAAAATTTTGTCAATTCCATTGGTTCCGAAATGTGAGAATTATCCTAGAAGAGTTATTGAAATCATATTCAGAGTTGGTACATAGATTTTAGGTTCAGAGTTGGAAATTGAGTTAAAGTTAGAGTTTGGGTTGACTTTGGTCAACATTTTAAGTTTTGGCACTGGATAAGTTTTTTTATTGTTCTAATGCTCTAGGAAGGTGATTTTAGTGCTAAAAATAGTTTTACCTTAATTTTGTAGTGCCCAAGTGTCATTTTGATGTATCAAGTGGCCTAAGTTATATTTAAGGCACTTAATTGGATTCTAGGTCAAGAAGGCCTCATATTCGATTTCATGACGATTCCATTGAGTTCGGAATGTCAAATTTAGTGTGATTGCTTATATATTTGTGTGTACGGGGTTTCGAGTAAAACTCAAGGGTTGATTTTGAGTCTTTGAAATTACTTGAAAATATTGTTGTGATCTAGTGTGAAGATTTCGCTATAGCAACCAAGGCGTTAATATAGTGAAGCTCAGTAGTTTTGCAGGTGTTGCTATAGCGATACTTTGGTCACTATAGAAATATCAGAAAGGGGTTTTCAGACTCCTAATAGAAAATGGATTAATTTGGTCATTCTATCCACTACCACTAAATTGAATCTTGTTGTTGTCATGTACGACGCAACCCAGTTATAAAGTCCATATTAAAATCTTTCTGTTTCCAAGTAAGAATTTTAATTTCTTGGACAAAACCTCCCAATCTTTGGTGCTCAATCTTCACTAGTTGGCAATTCGAACACGCTGCCATAAACTTTGCTATGTTATTCCACCAATATACTTCCCTTAAGTCTTTATACATTTTGGTGGATCTCATATGAATGGAATATGAGGAACTATAGGCTTCACTCAAATTCATATCTCGTAGGCTATCAGCATTGGACACACATAAACGACCTTGGTAACAAAGTACTCTATCTTCCCCTTGAGAGAAAACCTCAATCTTATTTTAGGCATCCAATTTTTGTAATTCAACCAATTTCAAATCCATGTCTTATTTTGATTTTACATCTACCGCTAGTGAAGATGCCAAATAACTTTTATCAAAATGGCACCCTCATTTGAATTGCTCAACCTAACACCCAGATGGCATAACAATAAACTCAGAGTGGTCATACCTTGTTTGAAATATCATCTTGGGAATATCACACTCCCTCACTCTTAATTGGTGATAACTGTATCGGAGATCAATTTTGGAGAAGTCGTTTGCCCCTTAAAGTTAATCAAATGAATAATCTATCCTTGAAATGAGGTACTTATTCTTTATGGTAATCTTATTCAATTGTCGGTAGTGTATACACATTCGGAGTGATCCATCCTTTTTTCGAATAACCAACACAGGAGAACCCCATGATAAGGTGCTTGGACTTATGAATCCCTTATGCACCAAATCTTTCAATTATTTCTTCAACTCCTTAAGTTCCACCAAGACCATTCGATAAGGAGGAATAAAGATAGATTGGGTATTCGGAAGAAGATTGTCATGACCCAATCTAGACCTTAGGTGTGACATAGTAATTAGGAATTCGAAGAAACTCCAACCAAGCCATCTTAGCATATCAAACATACATAAGGTAAGTAAATCAACAATAGGAAGAAAAATGATAAGTCTCAAAATAAAATCAAAAGATAAAGGTAGATCTTATGCTTGATTAAACGGACTTACATTTTTCTTTGTCTAGATATATCTCTACTATACTAACATAGGCGAGGGTTGTATACATGTCCCTAGTGCATCCTACAAAAAAGTAAAGTAAATGTCTCAAAATAGAAACCAAGCTAATAATAAGATCATAGGGTCGATGGGCAACCCAAATTCATGAGGATTTACCAATCAAGTGATGTGCTACCAAGAAAACTAGCCATGAGGAGTGTCCAACTCTACATTTTTAATAATATGGATAAAATATCCATTAGTACATTGGAATGTACTAGTATGTGAGTAATGCAATATATGACATCATAATGTTCAAATGACTATGTTATAGAAATATGCTACATAAATCTTTGAATCATAATAGTAAATCATAAACATGGTCAAAGCATTTTAAGAATCGCAATAAAGTCGTGGGAGAATATAAAAACTATAATGATAGTCATGCATCATTGTAAGAAATTATATGTCTTGTAAAATATCATAAGTCATAATGAAAACTATAATTATAATAAGTGTAATGAGTCATAGAAAATATACCATAAACCTTTGTGAGAAAAACATTTAACCTTATGAGAGATCATGAACATGTGTTGGAGTTACCAATAACTAACATAAATCATGTGAGCTATAACATGAAATTCCAATATTACCCCTACAACATAGAAAGGAGGAGACTACTTTCCAAGGTAGACTTATGATGCCTATGTGGATCGACTAAGCTATGTAAGGGATAGAGGCTCTACTATGGGTGTCCCTTCTTAAGGAATCAATCCTCTATTGCGGGTGATCCTTCATTCTAATATCACACGTAGTTATGGGACAATGGGATCTTACTACGGGTCTTTTGCCTCTATTACGAGAGATCTCCTCAATACCAAGATCCACTCGATGCTAAGTAAACTCTCAACAGAATAGAAGTCATAACTCACAAAATCATGTCATATGGGAGGGACCATCTCTACTACTCATCCATAACCATAAAGCATAGTTATAGAATAGCTCCTCAAACTTATATATTATGAGTATAGGTATTTCATCATCACACATTCATACTTTGGTGACAAGATCCCATCATCATTAACACTTAACTTGAATTTCATCATAAAAACTCAACTCATACTTTTCATATAACTTAATTGAAAGCCTAGTAAACACATGATCATAACGTAAAGTTTTTCCTTGGATAATATAATTTCATGCTTGACTCTATAGGGAATCATCTCAATTCATGTAATTGAATTAAAATATTCCATAATTATGCAGGACAAAATCTATTGAATCATGATTAAGAGGATCCATTAAGAAATTTATGAATTTATTACTTGCAATTGACATAATACATGGGCCTACATTATGCTCACTTGAAATCATGCAATTTAAACAGAATCATGTATAATCACAATGAATAACACTAATTGAAATCGTAATTGAAGTAACCCACATTGAATTTCATGAACCCATGATGATGTTTGAGAATAATACATAAACCTTGAAATCATTCAAAGTAATAATAATTCATGCAAACCCAAATTAAGCCACAATTGAAAGAGCACATAATTGCTAGTATGAACCCAAGATAACTTTGTAGAGAAATTTCTTGTAACTCATCAAAATCATGCAATTTAATTGTAATTTTTACTTAATTGAGTAAATAAATAACAAAAAAATCTTAATTCATGCAATTGAATGAAAGTTAACAAGACCCGTAATAAGATCATGAACCATAAATAACATTGTAGAGAATTTTATAAGAAAAATCATCATTTCAAGTAATTATCATCAATTTGTATCAAGATAGATCAATGATCATTAATTTAGTCATTCATGCAATTGAGTAGAAATTAGGAAGACCCATAAATATACATGCTTGAATTTGAACATATTTTTCATAAAAAATCAATTTAGAATCATGTAATTTGAACAATTTCATGCATAATTAGGAAGATCAATATCAATGGAACCCATAATTAAATGACTCATAATTGGATTCATGAACCCTAGATATCAAGTAGAGGTATCTGGATAAAAATTTGATGAAATTGTTTAATTGAACTTGAATCATTGGTAGTAACCTGCCAAACCCAAGAAAGTCCTTATCTCTATTGGATTGTGGGCCATGGCTAGATTTTTACCATTTTAATATTTTGAGAATCAACTTTAATGCCCCTACCAGAAACAATATGACCCATAAATGTCACACATGCTAACCAGAATTCATATTTAGAAAATTTGGCATACAACTATTGGTCCTTAAGGGTGTGAAGGATAATTCTAAGATACTTGCTCTTCCTCATTACGAGAGTAGATCAGTATATCATCTATGCACATAATGACGAACATATCTAGGTACTACCTCAACACCCTGTTCATAAGATCCATGAAATTTGTTGGTGCATTAGTTAGTCCAAATGACATGACTAAGAACTCATAATGACCATAGCAGGTTCTGAAGGTTGTCTTAGGAATCTCACTTTCTCTAACTTTGAGCTAATGGTACTCGGATTTAAGGTCTATTTTAGAGAAACAAGTAGCACCCGGGAGTTGGTCAAATAGGTCATCAATTATGGGAAGAGGATACTTATTCTTTATGGTGACCTTGTTTAACTAGTGGTAATATATGCACATTCTAAGAGAACCATCATTTTTACTCATGAAGAGAACTGTAGCACCCCAAGGTGAGATGCTCAATCTAATGAATCCCTTGTCTCTGAGGTCTTTTAGCTGCTCTTTTACCTTCTTTAACTCTGAAGGAGCTATCCGATATGAAGGAATAAATATAGGTTAAGTAATTGGGAGGATGTATATCTCTCTGTTAGGAGGGACGCCAAGTAGATCATTAGGAAAGACTTCTAGGAACTCATTCATGACTTGAACAGACTAGAGAGATAGTGTCTCAACACCGGAATCTTTGACTCTGACTAGGTGGTATATACACCCCTTGGAAATTAACTTTCTAGCTTTGAGATATGAGATGAATTGACCCTTAGGTAAAGCTGACCCCTCCACTCAAAGACTGGCTCATTAGGAAACTAAAACTAATACACTAGTTATGTAGTCTATGGAGGCATAATAAGCATGAAGCCAGTCCATGCCTAGAATGATGTCAAAATCTACATGTCTAACTCAACCAAATTAGCTAAGGTATCTTTATGGTAGATTGACACTGACCAATCCCTATAGACTCTTTGGGTAGCATAGATTCTCCAATAGGAGTGGAAATACTAAAATTCTCCAAAAAACATTATAGACTAATCTCAAACTTCATGGCTCCATAGGGAGTCACAAATGGAAATGTAGCACATAGGTCTAACAATCCGTAGACATCATAAGTAAAAACTTTGAGCATACTAGTAACCATATCTGGTGAGTTCTCCTGCTCCTGTCTGGTGCCCATGGCATATAAACAGTTTGTGCCCTGACCTATCCCGGATGTAGCACCCCTCTGAACTGACTTACCCTGTGGTACTGAAGCAACTAATTGAGATCTATTATTTCTACCATTATGCCTCTTCATAGGACACTTCTTCAAAACAATGCCCTACCTAACCATATTTAAAACAACCATTTGTGCCCATAAGGTAATCTCCTAGATGAGACTTGTTATACTTACCACAAATCGGATAACGAGTTGATCCCTGAGCCACACTCCCTTGTGATTGGGTGGCCTGAACTCTGTGGCTTTGTGATCCTTGCTCATTCCTGACCCTTGGTGCAGGTGCAATAGCAGATGAAAGTGTTGGTTCATATGTCTTAGGTTAAAAGGATGACTGACTAGCACCTCCAACCCACTTCTTACCTGTCTCCTGGCCTGATGTCTTGGCCCTCTTATTTCTGAACTCCTCCTAATCGTGCTTCTTCTCCTTCTCTACTTGCTACTCAAAAGCCATCAAGTGAGCTATGTCCATATCCCCAATTAGCATAGTATTTCTTCCCTCTTTCTTAGTCGTCCAAGAGAGCCTACATATAAACAAATCTATTCTACTATTCATGTTTGCCATCATAGTCGGAGCATAACAGGAAAATTGAGTGCATTTAAGGTTGTACTCACGTATACTTATAGCTCCCTTTTTCAGATTTAGGAACTCTCTCACCTTATCTTGCCTCAACTCTCTAGAAAGTATTGTCCTCAAAAATCCTCCTCGAACACTACCCAACTCAAAGTTGGAGCCCTTCCGCTTTGCCTCCCTTTCACTAATCAAACTAGAGTCTAGTTACTCCTTTGAGCTGGTAGGCAGCCAACTCAACTCGCTCTGCATCACCTGTGTTCATAACTTGAAGTACTTTCTAGAGATCCTCAATGAAGTTCTCAGGATCCTCCTTCACATCAAACCCCGTGAACACAGGTGGGTTTATCCTTAGGAATTCATGAACCCTAGTGGTGTCAGAACCATCATGTATGTACTCTCCTTGTCGACCTACCTGTGCGGTGACAACCTGTGTCAATGTTTGGATGGCCTGACAGATCTTAGCATTAGAGATATTTGTATGTGGTGGCTAATCAACACGCATAGCTAGACCTCTAGGTCCCTCAGGAATTGGTGGATCAGGCTAGTTTGCATTTTACTTGGCTAGGTATCCTCTATCCCTAGCCAGTCTGGAAGCACTGTGTGGAGGCATGATCTAAAAAGTGGCGTGTGAACGCACGAGTTAGAATAGAGTAAACAGAGTTAAAATCTGAAATAGGAAATAGAATAACAATTGATAGTGACACTTCCTAAAACCCTATAGCCTCTCTATTATGGATGTGGCATGCTTTAAACCAATAATACAAACTCTACTAGACACGGTTCCATAGACACCCTAGGATACTTAAACTCTGTTCTCTGATACCAAGTTTGTCACACTCTTAGTTTGCACTCTGGACATGGCCGGCATCCAGAACCATACCTAGTCCCAAGTGAACCACTTGGCCTGACTATTTTACTCAGCGAAAGACATAAATGGTAAGTAATAAGCTTAGATATAAAGAACTAAAAATTTTCCAGAGGAAATATCTCAACAATAGCTAAAAGTAAGAACTAAGACTCATATCATCTTGCCTATGAAACCTCTAACTAAGATAATATGAAACAACTACCGTGATAGGCCCACGATAACCACAACTAAAAATAAATATTAAAACTGAAATAAAGACTCCAAAGCCTCTGACTGGTAAGAGGCCTCACCGATAACTGAATAAAATGTTGGTCCTCTGACTGGTACAAGCATGTAAAATAGCAAAAAAATAGTGAACTCGGGATAAAGCACTATACTCAGAAGTAGCTAGAAGCATATCTCAAAATATGATAATAAAATAATAAATAAAGTGTATGTTGAAATTAATATCATATGTTGAAACTCTATATGCAAGAATTAGTTTGCTTTAGCTTGTGGAGTTTCTCTAACCGAAAACCATCACTATGAGTCTCGTGATAATATAGCGTCTTACCCATACTGTCAAAGCCATCCCATACCTCGCTAGGGTAGGGGATGAAGTAGTAGGGGAGTGGATCCATCCCAAAACTTGGGTCGTCTCAGTGATAGGCGAAGAGTTGTACTCTTGGTATAATCCTATTCTACACTGGCTACGTAGTTTATGAGTTTGAGTTATTATTACTCTTACCCATATTGGTGCTCAATACTACTCCCAAAAGTACTAATTATATGCTCATACTTATAAGAATATATTTTCTCAAAGTGTTACTTTTCTTCTCTTTGGGAGTTAGCCCAACTTAGTATTCTCTTACTTTTCTCAAAATTGTCAAAAATTATAGGTGTCATGCTTCATAGTTCATAATTTACTTATGCTAATACTTTCTGGAGTTTAAAGCAAGACTTGGAAAATTCATAGATTTTCATACTAACTTTAGGGTTTAACTAGTTTAGCAATTAGAAGTAGTATCTTGATTTAGGACCTCAATATAGTAGAAACTTTTTGTAATTTTCATGCTTCTCTTAAAAAACAACATAAACAAGAACTTTTACCCATAATGAAGAAATAATCTTCTCAACTAATAACTTGATACTTGAAGAAACTAGTAGCTACATGATGGTGAGATTATGTAGTAGGATTTTTGTAAGCCTTACATACCTAGAAGAATGAGATTCTTAAGAACTTTGAAGAAGGTGCTTGAAAGCCCTAGCTTTTCTCCTCTTTAAAATACATTCTATGTTTGGAGAATGTTTTGCATATAATGATGTTGAAGAATCACAGTTAGGAATTTAATTAGGTGAAAACTGACAAGTTTAGGCTTAAATGATGAGAAAGAACAAAAATACCCTTTCGTTGAAACGCTGTCTAAGTCATCTACGGGACTATCTATGGTCCGTAGAATCCTATACGGACCATAGAAATCTATTTGTAGAAACTGAGGTAGATTTTAGGGTCTTGAAACGTATTCTACGAGCCCAAACCACGACCCATGGAATCTTTTACAACCCATGGTTGGGTTCGTAGAGTTGGGGACTCAAAAATTGACTTACAGAAGTCATTCGACGAATCGACATGATGGGTCGTCCTTAAAACCACTGCCCGTAAGTCGGGGCCATTGTTTCACTCTTCACTGGCAGTCCATAGTAAAATGGTCATAACGTTTTTCTTTGAACTCTAAATGAGGAAACCTTAGCGGCATTGGAAAGATAATTCAAAGCCCTTTCGTTTTATATATTATGGGCTACCTAATGCTTTGTGTGCTAAGGGTTATGGTCATTTAAAGTTGACCATTGCATAATCTAATGTGAAAAACTTAATTAGTAGGAAGGTATTAAACTTAACTAAGTACTAGAGGTCTCTCATGACTCAAAATCACATCCAACACACTTCTCATATATATTAATGAGCTTTAAAATATAGGTACAAGTAAGGCATCACTAGGTTCATTCTTATGAATTTGTGATGATAAATTTTGGATCCTAAAAGTAGAATAGTGAGGTGTTACAACTTTGTGAAACACTAAAACTAGACAATTTCTATAGACTCTCCGAGAAAACAAAGTCACCAACAGTATTATAAATTGAATAAGGTTGTAATAACACTTTCGTATTCATATTTCTCATAGAAAGCTAAGGATTAACAAACACAAATTGACACCTGAACCAAGTAAAGCATATGCATCAAAGTCAAAGACAGTAGCATACCAGTAGCCATATAAATGACCTCCTCTAAATCCAGTGTAGCCATAGTAACCTGAGTTTGAGTCTGAGCCTGAGCTTGAATCCTATTTTGGGGCTGATCTAAATTCCTTCCACCTATATAGTACTTCGCAAAATAACCTTGTCAGCAACACCTGAAACAAACATTAGTATTCACTAAGCATTTACCCTAGTAATCCTTTCCATATTTCTTCCATGTAAAAATAGAAGACCTTCTTACGCAACCTCCTTGAGTCATCTCCTTTTTCTCTCCTAATAACCACTAGACAATTCCTCATCTTAGGCTCAATTTCATTGCACCTATAACAACCATCCCTACTGGCCATATACTTGCCTCAATGCTTCTTACCACACTTTTTACAGATGGGAAAAGGAAATATTTCCTTGTTGAACTTATATTCCAGGGCACCAGTAAAAGATGAAGCACCATCAATTCAGCCTATCTTAATATTCCTTCTTCTCTTTAAATTGTTAGAAGTTCCTTGGTTGACCACTTGCTGACTCAATTAAATAATCATAACAAGAGACAATAGTAGGATGGCATCATGGAACTCTAAATTTGATATATTAGCACAAGACGACTGATCGATTAGTACAAGAGAATTACCATTTTGGTCACCATTTGACTAGTTTCCTTTTGAGGTGACATGTTATGAAATTCATAAAGCACAAGTTAAAAAGAGACCATGTACAGTAACACTCTATCGCATGGTGAAGATCATGAAAGAAGTGAGGATTTCTAAAATGCATCATAGCCTCCTACTTATAGATATGATGTACTTCACATCGATGAATAATACTCTTCTTGATGCGGCAAGTTGGACAATAGTATAGGCATGAAATAAAGTATGAGATAGTACATGGTTATAAATTATGTAGTCAAAGAATCAAATCATAATAACGCTTAAAGTAACGTAATTATTTTGTGGGATATCAACCTTAACTAACAATAAAACCATACGATCTAGAACATGAAATCCTAATGTTAACCCTACATGGAAAGAAAGGGGAGACGACTTACCAAGGTAGAGTCCATAATAGTATAAATAATCAAGCTATATATGGATCAACTAGCTATACCTAAAAATGCAATCTATGGTGGCATATAGTTTTAGACAAGAGGTTGCTATTAGATTCCCTTGGGAGTATAACCTTAACATCCTCCAAATTGAATCTTACTTCAAGCCTTCTTAGTGCTAAGTCAAGTTACGGCAAAATAGTAATATCATAAAGCAATAGTCAATTGATCAATCATAGCTTTGAAATTTATTTAGTCATCATTTACATATAGAGTAACTCATTAAAACTCTTGGTGATTCATTCATGTGAGAATTTTTCTTATCATAAGTAGAATCCATGATCAGGTAAGAAAATCCTTCACCAATATTAATTCATTCATTTATTGAAAGAACTTCATAAAATCATAATTGAATAACTTTCATAAACCTTGAAAGAATCCCTTATCATTCATGTTCATAATTCATTAAAACTAGGATAAATTATTTGGGTTCATCTCGAACAATTTTAAAACATGTAATTTATTAAGATCATGCATGAGCATAAAAAATTATATCACTTTGAATAAAAAATAATGAAATCTACAATATAAATTCATGAATACTAAAAGCTTTGTAGTGAATCACCTTAAAAATCATCAAAACTTATAATTAAATAGTGATCCATGTATAATTGAGTAGGTAGACTTTAATTGAAATTTAAATCATGTAATTGAAAGATAATTGATGGAAATCTCATGAAATACATACTTGAAATCACTTGAAAAGTTGAAGATCCTTTTTGGGCTCCACGGGTGAAACGTATCCATGAAACAACACCCACATATCTTATTGAAGATCCTAAGAGAAATTGAAAATATTAACCTTGGAAGTTGAAAACCTTTCTTAACCTCCAATAGAATCCTTACTTGATGGGGAAGAAAGCCTTAAGAGTTTTTGTAGTGAGAAGATCTATGATTTTGTGAATTGGGTGAGAATGAGGGACTTTTGAGAGATTAGGGTAGTTAATAAATTAGTACTTTGTTTCAAAAATCATCCAAATATATTAATGAATAATTAGGAAAAATACTAAAATGACTACATTAAAAGTTGGTGAAGGCCCATATACGGGACCTTATACAGGCCATACAAAATAATACAGACCATAGGAGGGTCCGTGAGAGGGGCCATATCAAGAGGTTTGGAAAATGGCTAAGAGTCTCCCCATGAGATCATACAAGGCCATATAGGTTGTACTTCCCATGATCCAAGGAATTTCTGAGATTGAGTAGTGGGACTCCTCCCACGAGGGACACCACATATCGTGATGCCCATCATAGGTTGTGGTACCTATAGTGGATCTCAGATTTTATCAAGGCTTCTCCACAAGTCCCCTACACGATCTGTGGTACTTGTACGACCCATTTTGGGCCTCATAAAGGGCACCTGATACCTAAAAGTTAAACTTTGTTTAGGAGACTTCCTTTTAAACCCTTATTTTTGGCTTGCCAACTTATGAGGTATTACACAAGTATAAATTGTAATGTTTAAAGATTTTTATAGATTTCTAAGTTTGTTAGACATGATAAATCAAGTTATCTAAAGTATTAAATATTTAGAAATCGCTATGTGAATGTAAGTTATAAGTTAATTCAAGGAGACTTATGGTAAAGGTTGATTCTTTATGCATCATGAAATCAAGCAGGGTGCATTTCTTAAATGAATAAAATCATGAAAATAGTAAATGGTCAAAGGTTAATTATGTGGATTATATTATCTAGGTATATGATAAAGTTCGATGGTTCAAAGATATAGCATATATTGACTGATTGAGTGTATGCGATATAAGTTCACTACAAAAAGTTCAAAGAAAAACCTACTTATCCACATGTAATTCGCATTTACTTATCACATATTTTTTAGTATTTTCTTTATCTTATAGCAATTTTTTCATGTGGCGATTATTGGGTTCTAGTAATGAAGCATGAATAGAAAATGGAGGGAAGAAAAATGAATGAAAAGTAAGAATATAAGGTCACTTTTGTAAAGAGCAATTCTTTCATATTGGTGGAAGAAATAAACTTTCAAGTACTTAAATATAGAAGCACTCCTTCATGCTCTTAAAGAATTTAGAAAAAGGCAAGCCTTACACTATTTTCATCACTTGTTTAGCTCGATTTTTGCTTTGTCTTTAACTTTGGTTTTGAAAAATACTCAACTGTGAGATTATTTTTTAATAAAAATTTTAACTCAATATTTTATCTCATATGAGATATGTCTTTATTTATTTTTTGCATCAGTGAAACACCAATGTAATTTCATTGAAGAGATGCATCTCTTATTTATGTCGGCATTTGATGTGCATTGAAAAATTATGAATCAATGTTTCACTTATACAACATTATTTGAAAAGACTCACATTTCTTTAGTGCACTAATTTTGTAACACCACACAACTCTAATTTTAGAATCAGAAACTTTCATGGTAAATATAAGCTTGAAACATGTGATTTCCTACTTGTATTTATAAGTTAAGGTTCATTAATATATGCTAGAAGTGTATTGGAAGGATTTTAGGGTCATAAGAGACCTCTAGTACTTACTCGAGTTCAATACCTTCCTACTGACTATGTTTTTCGCATTAGTTCTTGAAAGAGTCAACTCCAAATGATTATATCTCTCAAAATATGAAGAATTAGGTAGCCTATAACCTATATAGTTAATGGTTTATAAGTTTTTTTTAATGCCTCCAAGTCTACTTCATTTAGAATCTAGAGAAAATTATTATGACATTTTACCAAAGACTATCAGAACAGTTGAGTCAGTACCTATGGACTTGATCTACGAATCATAATGAGGTGTATGACTCATTCTATTTACTCTTGAAAAAAGTCTTGAAAGTCAATTTTTGGGTTCAATTCTTACGAACCCAACTATGGATCGGTGAAGCACCCATGGACGATAGTTTGGGCCCGTAGAATGAAGTCCTGAAATCTAAATTTTAGTTAAGTACTTATTACCAATAAAAACTTCTATGGACTGTAGATGGTCCTGTAGACAACTTTAATAGTATTTTAAGAAGAAATATTTTCATCTTTTTCTGCCTCTTTTAATTGGGCTAGGAAATTTGTCAAAATTGATCAAGCTGAATTGTTAAATTTTAATTTTTCGATTTGATTGTTCAATTTTGATTTTTAATTTTAAAAATTTAAGAATTCTATTGGTTTTTTTAATTTTTGATTATTTTTTTATTAATTGAAAAATTAAAGTTTATTTAATACATTTGTAATTTATACAAATTCAAATTCTTACACTCATTTATTAATTTTTCTAAGTCCACAATTAAAAAGTAAAAAGTTGGCCCATATTGAATATTTTATACACCCACGCAATTGCCCAAATAGTCAAATCCCTTAATTCACTAACTTTCATGTAACACCCCTCATATTTATAGGCTTGAAACATTGGGAGTTGAGATTTTTCCTGACAGATCAATTTTACAAGTCATTCTACGGCCCGTAGAAGAAAGCACGAGTCGTAGGTGCACTCATCAAAAGTGCCCATACAATTGGAAAATTGAAGAAATTCCAAAAATTGACTTACGTGTTAGCAGACCGATCGTATAAAGAACCACAACTCGTCAGTAGGTCTCGTACGTAGAGCTCCTGAGGAACCAAAAATTTGTCTAAGTCGGGAGTTATTCTAAGAAGGGACTTACGGCCCGTAATTGCATCGATGGCTCGTGTTGCATGTTTGTAGGTAAGAAGCTGCAATTCCAGTATCTCAACTATTGTGACACCCAGTCCCACGAGTCAAGGTACGGACCGTAGGTGCGTTCACGGCCCGCAAGAGGGGTTTCATGGATGGTTTTAGCAGTTTTTAATGAAAGGTATTTTTGACTTTTCTAATCCATCTAAGACCTAAACTACGTCGTTTTGACCCTCTTAACTACCTTAACTGACCTAACCTCTATAAAGGCCTATTTCAAATTCATTCAATGCTTTTAGTTCTCAAATTTCTCCCAAGGATTCTCATATTTCTCTCTCTAAGTCAAGGGTTCCATTGAAGCTAAAATGTGAAGGTTTGATCAAGTGTTTCCATATTTCTCTCCTCAATTTTAAGAGTTCTACTTGAGGTATGTAAAGCATCATTCATGGATTAATTTCATCCATAAAGGTCAATCCAAAACCTTCTCTTTATCAAGGTTTTATGATGAATTCTTATGGGCTTTTAAGCTATGATTCCTAGTGCATGTATTATGATTCCTACATGATGATTATGACTAATTATACATGAATTAGGATGAATTATATGATCTATACATTTTTCAAGCTAAAGTATGAGATTTTAAGTATGTTGCTTAGGGCTTAATGATTTGATGTGGGTTCCTTTTTCTAATGTTCTAAATTGATTTTAAAGCATGTTTTACTCTATGAATCCTATTCAATTGCATTATTTTGACTCAATTATCCATGGACCCACACTTAGCTCTAGTCTTCTATGATGAAATATGTAAAAGCATATTTTATGACTATGATGATGTTATGAAAGCAATGATGATGCTATGATAAAGAGGGTGATGGAAACCCTAATATTTATGATGATGATGTTAAGGTGGGAATGTCTACCCACACTATGAAGAAAGCAAAGTAGATGAACTATTTTTATGACATGATGTTTTCATGAAAGCTATGATGACTATTTATGAATTACAAAAATATAATTTTAATGATGTATGACTTATTTTGAAAGCTATGTATATGCATGATATATATGTATTCTATGGGATATGACTTAGCACTGAGTGGACTTGTGTGAGGGAAACTATTTCCAAGGATCCTTATATAAATCTTCAAGTCCCATACCTATGTGCCACCATAGGAATGATGTTCATGTTTTATGTCTTAAAGGTGTGCTATTGGATCCAACTAGGTTATATGATGGACACTCACCATACTAGGGTAGAGCCTGAAAGGTAAGGTCACATGATGATTCTCACCGTGCTAGGGTAGAGCCTAAAGAGTGAGGATCGAGTTTACCTTGGCAAAGTAGACTCCCTTAGCTCGATGTAGAGTGAACATCAGGATTCCAAATAATAGTACTTATGGTCTTATGAATGTCAGTTATGGTCTTATTCTCACATATGTATGTAAAGGTTATGAATGATTTTTTTATGCTTTTTCTCATGATTTTAAACTTGCATGCTCATGCATATTGTGCCCTTATCCTATTGATAAAGATTAAGCATATTTATATTAATATGATGTCCTTAGATTCATAGCATACCTATATTCTTAGTGCATTCTATGTACTAGCGCATACTTGTTTGCCTTCATGATCTAATCATGTAGGGATGAATGACGAGACAACTATTCTATTTCGTGGCTAGATTCGAATTTGAGCTTGAAGACTTGTTGGTGAGTTCCCATGCTTCGAAAATAAGTATTATGATGTTTTTCTTTATGTTGAGACTTTATCATTTTTATACTTTGGATGTATATCTTGAGGGTGATCTAGTGAGTTATGCGCTAGTCGCCGCCAAGATCTATGATGTAGAGGCATGATTTGGACTATGGATTGATGTATATTCCCCTATGGGTACTATGACATTTTATTTCTATATACTTCTGCTTGCTTATTCTCTTATGTATGCTTATTTTACCTTATGAATATTTATGATATGAACACGAGGCTTAGATGGGATGCCTTTAGGTGTCACATTCGTCATGTCACGGCTAGGCCCTAGGTCCGGATCATGACATTTTAGTTTCTAACTTATCAACTCACAAGCTTCTTGATTCACTATGAAGTCTAAAGTAAACTAACACATACACACTTCTCACACTCAACCATCGTTGCATCTCCAAAAATCGGCGGCTCGATGCCATAACCCCCAATCCTTAAAATCATGTTGAACATTCAATCTCTTAAAAAAACTAATTCAATTATAAAAGTCCATTTATAACCAAAAATAATCCAAAATGATGTATGATGATATTTAAATCAAAAGTCTAAATCAAAATAAACCAAATTAAAACTGTAAAAACTCAAACTAAATTGACTATGCTTTAGTTTGATTCTGATTAACATTTTCATCAAATCAAAATTCAAAATCTAAACTAGATTTTGCAATCAAAATCAAACTAATCGAATTCCCATCCCTACCTTCTAACAATAAAACCCCAATAATTCTATACCTAATTGAGGCCCTATGCATCACTATTCGACCTCATTACTCTCCAAAATATTTACACAACTTAAAATAATGTTTCAGGAGGAGAAAAGCTAGGGTTTTGAGTATATTTTGTAAGTTCTTCGAGAACCTAAGTATGTTAGGTATGTAAAGCAACAAATAGTGTTGGATTAAGTTCATTCTCATTCCCTATATAAGGCTACTCATAGTGTTGGATTAAGTTCATTCTCATTCCCTACACCTAAAATTTAGTCAAAAGAGTTTAACCTAGGTTTTAATTCAATCCTTTCTTGAATTTTAAAGTTTCTTTTATTCGTTGTTATTAAGTTTGAATCTCTATAGTTAAACCTATGATTTCTTATATAATTTTAGTTCTTGATTATTGTTTATACTTATTTCCACGTGAACCCTATTGAGTTATTGAAGGTTTTGCATTGATATACATTATGTATTATTTTTTATCAAAGTAAAAGTATTTTCAGGCTATTAATAAAAGAAGAGTTTTAAGAGAACTTGAGTCATCCCGAATCAATTACTTCATTTTACAAAGGGCATGGCACTTTTTACGAAAAGCATAACCAATTAGAGAAAGCAATTTTAGTTAGTAAAAGTTTAGTTCAATTCAGTTTCAGAGAAATATTTTGAGCATTAATTCATCACAGACAGTATTATTATGTCAGCATCTTTGCAAATTCAGCATCAATTTGATTAAGAGTTAAGAAAACTCAAACCCCATAAACAATATAGCCAGCTTATCATGGGATTGTATCATAATTTGAATGATTCTTCACTTGCCTAAGAGAAGGCCAATTAGATCCATACGTTAAGCTTATTCCTTTCTCTAGTAAGGTATGGATGGCTCTAGTAAAGGGGTTTAGACGTTATATCATCGCGAGACTCATAGTGATGGTTGTAGTTAGAAAACTTTCAAAAAGCACAGTTAATATTTATTTTCATATCAATAGTATTGCATTGTTTTAGTTGTGAAACTTTACATGTACTATTGTGTATATACACTTTATATTTTAGTTAAGTTACTATTATTATTAATATTCTCTAGTTTTTCATGATCCTTTAGGGCCTAGTCGTAACACGGAGAATAAGGATCCTAAAAGAACCTCATCCAAGCCTCTTAGAATTTAATGAGCATACATAAAGTAATCAAGCATCAATATAAATTAGGCAAGCGAAAATAAGTGTAAGAACCCATAAGTTGAGAAGTCAAAAAAGTGCAGAATAAGTGAAACTGGACTGTGCATGGCCAAAGTACGAACCTCATTTATGGCTTGTGGTTCAAACCACTGGTCATAAATAGGACATGTGAATGGGATCAGGCAGGATGAAAATTTGACTAAGTGTGGAAAAAAAGTATGAGGAATGTTTACGGTCTGCAAATAAAACTACAGACTGTAAAATGTGATCGTGGTTTGGGGTTGATGAAAAATTATAATTTTGAACTTCAATTATGAATAAACAAGACAACTCATAGTTTTATTTATGAGTCGTAGAATGGCCTCTTAGATGGGGTCCTGAAAATTGAAAAAAAAAATGAAGTATGGAGGAAACAACGAAAGGGTTCTCCAACCCAACAATTATTCTACCAGTCATAGAATGAGGTTGTAGTTTGAGTTTCAGAGATCGTTTCAGAAGATAAAAAATTGAACAAAACAAAATTGCCTAATTGTGACCCATAAATTATTTTACAATTTGTAAACGGGGTTCGTGGTTTAGGCCCGATAGTTTTTAATGAAGAGTATTTTTAATTTTCCCTCATACCCTAAGCCTAAAAATACATCATTTTGGCTTCTAAATGACCCCTTATCTACCTTACACTACTCAAACCCCTCTCATTCCAACTCACTCCTAAATTTTGCTAGAGATAAAACCTCTCAAACACTCTCAAGGTTCTCCAAAGGTGCCAAGTGAAGGGTTTAAGGTTATGGATTTCTCACTTCCATTCTGGGTTTTTGTCATCAAATTTGCAGCTAAGGTAGT
>JBCEWC010009391.1:3404-18786 GCA_038996855.1 Solanum aculeatissimum
TTGCTAATGACGAGAACAATAAAGTTCATGAGTCAGTGATTAATGACAAACTAGGGTATGCAATCTCTAAAGATCCTCAAGGTATGGATTAATTATGATTGAGGAAGAAATCAGCTGCATAGAGTGAACCAAGACCTAGGATTTACTGTTAAGTTACATTCGTATGACTTGGGTTGCTAATGACGAGAACAATAAAGTTCATGAGTCAGTGATTAATGACAAACTAGGGTATGCAATCTCTAAAGATCCTAAAGGTATGGATTAATTATGATTGAGGAAGAAATCAGCTGTATAGAGTGAACCAAGACCTAGGATTTACTGGTAAGTTGCATTCATGATAGTTGAGTTTGTTAAGGTATAAACTAGTCAGGTAATGAGATGATTGATTTGTTGGTTGTTAAGCATTTTGAAGGGGGTTTGAGCATGGCTTTGATTATGGATTTTGTTACTTTTAATGGTGCAAGAACTTAAAGAAGTTGCATTTGAATAGTTGGTGTGAAGTAAAGGCAATCTGTTGTGGAGTTTTCTAAGAAATAATGATAATAAATGGATTAGAAGAGAGTACATAAGTCGTAGGCATCAAGAGTTAGAGTGTTTAGGATGGAGGCATTAGTAAGAGTTAAGTGTTTGAATATCCTTGTAGCATTGGTGACAAATAGAAGTCAAGTAAAGTAAAGAAGAATAGACATCATGCTTAGAGCCATGGCTCAAGGTTATAAATAGTATGGGTTTTTCACTTCGAGTTTATCTGATATTATAAGATAGACAGATTTACCACTGAGTTACAAAAGATTATCAACTACTTTTTAGGAACCTTGTTTGGGTTGAATGACAAACAGTGATGCATGAGAAATTTTGTGTTTACTGTTAGGTTGGACTGCTCAATCATGGTAGGTGACTCATGGAGGCATTATAAAAAGGATTTACAATTTTTGTGTCATTGATGATTTTGGGATTGGATGGATACTACTCTGTTCTAGCTTGGTCTATCATGATGGGTTATATAGATACTTAGTAGTAAATAAAAGCTACACGTTTATGGTACACAGAATTCATGCGGTGATCAAGAATTTCTTAAGTTGGCATGGGGGAATGAGTGTTTGAATGGATTACATATGATTGAGGTTGATGTTTAATTGAACAATCGAAGCTTGTGGAAAAAGCACCATACATAATTTGGCTACTATTCTAGCATTCGGGTAGTGTTATTTGAGGTTTTATAAGCTTTGGAATGATTTTTTCCTATTAATTACCTTCTTTTGGGCTAAATTTAATTAGATTCTCTCTTACAAATTTGTATTGTCAAAGTATTGGAATCGCACAACTTAAATTCGGGGAGGTTTATGTTAAGAGAACAGAACTTGGATGGGGTTTGTGATGATTTATATGTTATAATTGGCTATGATTAGTTTAGATTGACTATTGGCATTCAAAGGAAATAGATCTGAGTTGCCTTGTGGGTGGAAGTTCGTCTTGATGACTACACTATGGTATGAGGGCGTTGGTTCAAGTTTGGTTCATTAGCTAGTTTCTTGCTTGGTAATTACTCTTGGAGGATAAAATTTCATGTTGGTTCATAAGTCTTATTTTTTATATTACTTTTTGATGGTATAGCTCTTGGAAATGAGGTTAAGTAGAAGTAGTTAATGACTTTGAGAATGGTATTTCAGACTCTTGGTTACTTTTATTGAGACTCCTCCCTTTGCTTTATGTTTGAGGACGAACATGGTTTTTAGTGGTGAAAGATGTAATGACCATAAAGGTTATTTTTGGCATTTTTGACCTAATTACCATTTCGCCCTTCATGGAAGTTATCTTGGATCATTTTTGGATAAGTCTAAAAGTCGAATTTTGAAAATCTTGTAAAAAGTTGGGGTTTTGCAAAAGAAAGAGTTTTAAAAGACTTAAAGTTAAAAATTTTGAGTTTTAAGGTCATTTCAAGTTTTGAGTGTCGAAATTTGATTCTATCGATTCTATCAGTTTTAGAATGCCAAAACAAGTCTAGGAGAACTTGCAAAACTAAATTCAAAGTTAAAATGGAGATTTTAGGCCCAAAGTTGCAATTCTAGTACATTTTGGATCATAGGTTTGACTTTGGTCAACATTCAGAGTTCGGGACAGTTCTAGTACTTTTGGGTGGTGAAACTAATACTAGAAATGACTTTGTTGTAATTTTTAAAACTTTCATGAATACTTTGAGTTTTTGAGTCTGAATCTAGTTTTATTGATCTTTCTTGGGATTGGGACCACAGGGGTACTGAATTTGAATTTTGACGACTCCATTGAATCTGGATCATTGTTTCTGGTAAGGTTCCATGTATAGGATATGTTCACGGGGTTCCGAATGAATTCCTGAGTATCCAATTCTTATTTTTTTTAAACTGTGTTTTGCTGGTTTTAGTTGTTTCTGGTGCAGGATGAAATGTACTATGCATTCATGCCTTTAGGGTCACGTTCGTGGAGGTCTTTTATGTAGACCTCGGCATTCGCGAATAGAGGCCCACGTTCATAGAGCACTACCACCTTGGCCTCTGTTTGTGATATTTCTCTCCGCGTTTGCGGAGTGCTAAAGCAGCTTATGCCTCCTCGTTCGCAGAGCACAAAGCATGCCTGAATAATGACATCTTTTAAATGCATGAATTAAACCCTTTCCACCATTTTTGACATTTCTAATCTAATTCTAAGAGGGGATTTTCAAAGTTTTGAAGGAAAATTGATTGGGTAACTATTTTCTAACCTATTTCATTGATTTACGTTGATTAATTTATGTTTTTAACTTCTAATTTTGGGATTTTAATAGTGTAAATTGAGGATTTTCAAATATGGATTTCGTAAACTTTAAACATTGATTTCTCACTCATCTTAGCTCCGTTTTTGAAACTATCTTCACTGTTGGATTCCTTGTAATGAGTAGAACTTTTTCATCCATAAATTTCCAAATTTAGGCAATATTTTTTGGCATGTGATTTTTGAGTATTTTACCCTTCTTCTCTGAATTGAATGATTTTAGTATCATTAGATTTGTTATGTGATTGTGATGTTATATTTGAATAGATTTTGGTGAATTAGGGACCGTAGAAGAGGGGAAAGTCGTCACTTCAACTTGATTTGAGACTTTATTTGAGGCAAGTAGACTTCTAACCTTTTGTTAAGTATGATTGAACCTTATATGCTCCTACATGTATGGAATTGAGTATTTGGAGGTAGAATTGTATCATTGTAGGATTGATCATGACTATTCGTATCGAATACTTGCTCGTACTTTGATATATTGATCTATAAATAAATGGTGATTATGTAATCTATGTGACCTTGTGAATTATTCATTATTGATAGTGAAATGGTACATATATTGTGATATAATTGATGATATTGAGACATTGATGAGACTGCGATATTGATGATATTGAGACATTGATAAAATCGTGA
The DNA here is from genome assembly GCA_038996855.1 of Solanum aculeatissimum. NCBI lineage: Eukaryota > Viridiplantae > Streptophyta > Magnoliopsida > Solanales > Solanaceae > Solanum > Solanum aculeatissimum. Next base: position 6,834 of record JBCEWC010009391.1, read on the forward strand.
TACGGATGTTATTGAGACACTGATTATATTAAGATATTGAGAGCATTTTAATATTGATACTATTATATGATTTTGATCCTGCATCTTGCATCCATTAATATTATTTGTGCATTGCTACTTATGATGGCTATGGGCGAGATGTGAGTAAGGTATCATATGGATTGGTGGTCGAGTTCTCTACCAATCGAGTTGAGCAAACCAGTCGGTGGTCTAAGGTCTCTTCTGGGTAGGTGAATATTGGTTGAGGTCTTTGCCAATAATGTTCACAGATACATGGTCTATGTGTGGCCTCCATGGGTTATGACTGAGGCAGACAACCATATTTGATCAACGGATGTGTATCGTAGGACAGACATGTACCACTATATTTGATATTGCATTGCATAATACACATCTCATGGAATTCACCTGATCTTATATCATATTTGATTGATATTGTTGTATGTTGTATACTTATCTTATCCCTGGTTGTGAGTAAATGTTAGATCTACTTGTATACTTGCGTATTCTTGAGATATCATGCTAGATGATGAGTATATATATATTACTATGACTTGTATATTATATTATGTTGGGACTTTTCTAAGTACAGGGTTGTAGTTCGGAGGATTGTGGTTGGAATTTAAGGAGTTACTTGTGTTCTTCATTGCTGTACTTTAGGTTAGTTCCATTTCCCTGAGTACCCTGTTATTTGGTGCTCACCCCCCCTCCCCCCACTACATTTTTGTAAGTTATGATCCCAACCCATCCTACTAGATTTCTATTCAGTGAATCGAGCTTCTGGATCACTTGAGAGGTAGTTGTTTATGTCTTCGGCAGGCTTTTGAGGATCCTATTCTTTGTTTTTGGTTCTGTTTGAGGACTAGACATAGTTCTTGGGATGGTTGTAGTTATTTTCTTTCGCATTTATATATCTTATTAGAGTATTTATCTTTCTCTTTATCTATATTGTTAAATTATTGAGTTTGGGCTGACTAGCCTTGGTGGTTAGGTGAGTGTCATCACACCCGAAGTTTTGGGTCATGAAAGTTTATTCGGCCTAGTGTTTCACCATACGGTTCTCCAGTTCTGTTTGTGAAGAAAAAGGATGGATCGATGAAAATGTTTATTGACTACAGACAGTTAAACAAGGCAATTATCAAGAATAAGTACCTTTTTTCAAGGATTGATGATTTATTTGACCAACTTCAAGGTGCAGCAATTTTTTCCATGATTGATTTGAGGTCTGGTATCATTAGTTGAGGATTAGACCGATTGGTATTCATAATACTGCCTTTTGAATGAGGTATGGTCACTATGAGTTTCTTGTAATGTCATTTAGGTTGACTAATGCACCCACTATATTTATGGATTTGATTAATATAGTTTTTCCGTCGTATTTGAATTTCTCTGTGATTGTATTTATCGATGATATCTTGGTCTATTCCATGACTGAGGCCAATCCTGTTAGACATTTGAGGATTATGCTTTAGAGGCTTAGGGAAGAGAGGTTGTATGCAAAGTTCTCCAAGTGTGAGTTTTGGCTCAGTTTGGTAGCATTCTTGGGACATGTGGTGTCCAAGGAGGATATCAAGGTTGATCCCATGAAGGTTGAGGTTGTTAGAGGGTGGGCTAGACCTACCCCTGACATAAAGATCCATAGTTTTTTGGGTTTAGCTAGGTACTATCGGAATTTTTTGCAAGGCTTCTCTACTATAGCATCTCCATTGACTAGGCTCACTCAGAAGAATATAGCATTTGTTTGGTCGAAGAAGTGTGAGAAGAGCTTCAAAAAGCTCAAGGATTTGTTGACTATTGTGCCTATTTTGACCTTGCCTAAGGAGGGTATTGATTTCACCATATATTATGATGCGTTGGGTGTTGGGTTAGGAGGTGTGTTGATGCAGAAGGGATGGTGATTGCCTATGCCTCAAGGCAATTGAAGACTCATGAGAAGAACTATCCTACCCATGATCTGGAGTTGGTGGTTGCTGTCTTTATCTTGAAGTTGTGGTAGTACTATCTGTATGGGGTTTGTTGTGAGATCTTTACTGATCATCATAGCTTATAGTATATCTTTAGTCAAAAGGACCAAAATCTGAGGCAGATGAGATTGATTGAGCTTCTAAAAGATTATCATTTGTCCATTGTATACCATTTGAGAGACGCCAATGTAGTGGTCGATGCTTTAAGTAGGAATACTTCTAGTATGGGCAGCCTTGTAGCCATCTGGGTAGAGGAGCAACCCTTGGCTAAAGATATTCATAGATTGGTTAATGGGCTAATCAGATTACAACTGTTTGGTAGTGGTGGTGTGCTTGCATTCATAGAGGCCTGATCTTCTTTGATGGATCAGATCCGTAAGCGACAGTTCGAGGATGAGAAGTTGTGTCTCATTCGAGAAGAGGTGACTTAGAGTGAGTCCAAGGAGGTCGTACTTGATGTCGAAGGGGTTTTGAGGAATAGGAGTCGAATTTGGGTGCTAAAGTGGGTGACTTGATCAGGTTGATACTTGAAGAGACTCATTGTGCTAGATATTCCATTCACCCCAGAGCGGCAAATATGTACCTGGATTTGAGCCAACATTACTGGTAGTGTGTGATATTCCCAAATTCACACCTCAAACGAAGTGTAAAGCGGGCGTTGACCAAATATAGAACCCAAAAAGAGTTGGAGTCGATCTCATAGGGAATACGTGCAAATAAAGCTACCAGCACTTAGTTCCAAGTGTAATAACTATTTCCAAAAAAAAGGCATAATATAAATGGGGATTTTATAGTAATGTAAAGACTAATTATCAAGATTACTCTACTAATTAACTATCTAAAATGACTACTGGAGTTCAACAATGTATTGCTAGACTAGGTTTACGGTCCCCATGACACCAATTCTGATATTCAAACTTTAGGCTTCTACGAATGCAATCACATACACAGAGTAAGCAAACAGTTAACACCTAATTCACCTTTTAGTCCCTCTTAGGTGCATATCGTTCATCATCTTCCAGTCTCAAAATGTTTACCCTTTTTAGCCTTTGCTTTAAACCCCAGGATGCTCTCACCTTCTGATCTCGAACACTTAGAATAGGTTAATAACCCCAAATTATGTCATAGGATTCTTTTCCTAATCACTACATCCCTCTCGGGCATGTAGTGAATACAAGTTTACCCTAACGCATCGATTCATTAAGGTTTAGATTAAATTGAAGACTTCCTATGATGTATATGATGATCACGCTCGAATTTTGCCCTAAATTTGCCTATCTCACTTAGTTATCATGGTTCCCACAACCCTAGTTGTGGGTTTAGCCTAGCATGATTGAAGAAACTAAATTACAATAAGATGAACAGATCATAATTGGCACTTACAATTGAATACGCAGCGAATTTATGGATCACAATCATAAACGAATGAATGCAAAATCACAAATTTGATAAAAATAGCTTCAACAATGTTGTCCTCTCAAGTATTCGGTCTCCAGCGGATAATAACTATCAAAAAAGACCTAAATATATGTATATCACCTAAAACCTAATCCGAATTAAAATAGGAAATCCAAGTTTCGGCATGGACGACGACAACTACACAGAGCGTGAGACATTTCACGGTCTATGAAACGGCCCGTGAACCTATACTTAGCAACAATTCCTGCACAATTCCATCTAAAGTTTATGCCCCTCACCACGGTTGGGAAGACGATCCATGCAACGCCACATGGCCCATGGTGGGTCCCGTGTGGCCTCCCTTGGCGGAAATTTCCAGTGCGTTCACGGATGAAGCTTTTGCCTCTCCTCACGGTCGAGCATACGGCTCGTGTACCTCCACACTGCCCGTGATGTGTCCTGTGTGGTTCCACTTGGCACAAATTTTGGTAAGATTCTAATTCGAACTTTTTGCCTCTCTTCACGGCTTGGAAAAATGATCCGTGGACCTTCACACGGCCCATAAAGGGTCCCGTATGCTCTCACTTAGAAGCATTTTCTTGTGCCATTTTCATTGGACTTTCTGCCTCCTTTCACGGTCAGCTCCACTACCCGAGAAGATGTGCACGAACCGTAAGGCCTTTCGTGAGGTTTCACTTGGTTCTTTTCAGTTTGCCTCGGCCTGTAGTGTTGTCACGACCCGAAAGTGGGGCCTAGATGTGACATGGCAAAGGAGCACCCGAAGGTCCTCGATCAATCCATCATAGCATCATTTCTCACATCATCGGTTCGGAAGCGCGGAAGAGTAAATACATAAAACATAATTCTAGAGGAAATGGGGATTTGGACTCAAGCTATGGGGATGTTGCCGGTAATGGGATGAGCATGGATCACATAGCACATAACAAGTATTTCTTAAGGGTGGGCAAGTAGGACTCAATTTATGGGGGCATACCGGGTAGGGGACTTCCTGCATAAGCACATTAACAACATTCACAAACCCATAAATATAATCATAAGCATAGTTGGAACATCATTTCCATAAACAAATCCCAATAGTCATAACATCTCATCAAAACATAATACAACGTGCAAGAGTCTAACATGTCCAACATAGCCTCTACATAAGATAGAGCGAGGCCTCGACATAATCTGGGCTCAGTCTCAATTCATAAGAAAGAAAGTAAAACAATACAAGGAAGAGGAAAGTAGATATTGCCCTTGAACAAAGGGCTCACCACAATCAATTAGCTTTAAGGAGATCACTCATCGTTCAATGGTATATAGGGGTCATCACCTATTCCTGCATAGTTAGAATAGGTAGACAAGAGTATGGGTTAGCACAATAAAGCACTAAGTATGCGGACATGCAAATGCGTGTGCACATGAACCTGTAACAACCTAAATGACAAGGCACATACATAGAAGAGAATACAAGAAAGGATAATATATCAATATGCCATGATGACCATGATACATGAAATGCCATAATGCTTATAGTATAGAGGGGATGGAACCATAACAGACATCCAAACTCATGTGATCTACAACATGAACTTGCCCAATGAGGCCTCCCGTTGGATCGGAGAAGATTACTTGCCAAAGGTAATCTACACCACACCTTACGAACCTCCCATTTTTATGTGATGGCCACCTTCCTTACGACGCGGTCATTTTGGAAGGATTTACATAACATAGCATATCATATCAAAGCATACCTTACGGGACTCCCATTTCGGTAGCAACTTACATTGGCTCATAGTTTTGGGAAAAGAGTGGGACCCTTGGGGATAGCCCACTTACTACTCCAATCCTTCTCGATACTAAAACATCATCCCACAAGAATACATATATATATACACATGCTTTAAAATGGAAACTTGACATATGAACATCAAACCATGCATACTTGGGCTTAAAAGCTAAATTATCTTTCATTACTCATATGCATACTTAACAAGAGTCAAATACATTTCATACTCATGCTTCATTGGGCTAAAAAGCCAAACATACTTTCATGTCAAACTTCATGCATAAAAGTAGATCCATACTTGTCATAACTTGTCATATCATATTGATGTAAACACCCATGTTGCTCAAAGAGCCATATCATAGATATTATATGATCACATTCTTGTCATAACCCATACTTGTTCAAAATCATAGTCATAAACATGTTTGGAACTTAGCCAACATCAAAACCTTCATGAAAATCCATGATCATGCATGCAAATTCCATGAGTAACAATGAGAATAGCATGGGTACTAGAATTCATACTTTAATTTCAAATCAAGAGTAGTCCATAAGGAATTCAAGCTAAATCAACACTTAAACCATCATTAAAACACTACCCGTGCATAGTCCAAGAGTAAAGGGAACATGCATAACTTGACCTTCATCAAATCCATTGAAACTTTATAGAATTCAAACTTAAATCAACTTTAAATCACCTAATTTCTACAGCCCACAACTCAATTCAATTGAATACTTCAAAATTTAAAGAACCCATAAGTAAAGAAAACTTAAAAATATAATTTAAAGATAAGGGTTCGTGGGTCTTCATGGATAAAAGGGAATCCAAGAATCAATCCCACATACCTTGAAATTAGTCAAGAGAATTGGATGATTGCACAACAAGGATGATTTTTCCCAAATTTCTTCAAGCTTTCATCAATGGAGGTCAAGAGGATTGAGAGAATTTTGGAGTGAATTGAAGAGTGTTAAAATGGATAAAAGGGGATTAGGTTTTGATTTAGGGGAGTAAGGAGACCTTAGAAAGCCTAAAAGGGGCATAGTATCTAATTAAATTATGAATTAACCATTAATGATACAGACTAGATCACTGAAGACAGGGCTTCACGAAAGGTTGCCAATGTCCGTCCAGAGGCTCATGGACCGTGAGCCTGTCCGTGAGACCTCACTTGGTCTCGGCTTCAGCTTAAACTCTCAGGGAACTTTCTGGATCACTTCACGAGGGGCCTCATGGACCGTGTAGATGCACACGGACTGTGTACGGGTCCATAGAGTATCACTTAGTCCGGAGTCTATCCCCGAACCTTAGCCAACCTTTTGGATCACTTCATGGGACCCCTCACGTGCCCTGAAGGGTTACACGAACCGTGAGGTAGTCTGTGGGATCACACTTGGTCAATGGTTGGGCCCCTAACCCCTAAGAGCACAATGGACCAACCCACGAGCACCCCCATAGACCGTGGACCACCAAACGATCCGAGGTTCCAACCTTGGGCCCTATCCCGGAACCCCTTTCCAGCATACTTCCAATTACGGGCAGTCTCACTGGAAGGGCCATAACTTTCACATTCGAACTCCGAATTGAGTGAAACCAGTTGTGTTGCGAAGATGACTCAAAGAGCTTCCATTTAATAAATAGAACCTCACACAGTTCATCTTGTACCAAAATATATGGGCCCTCAAAGTCAGTGCTGCTAAAATAGCCTTACAACCTTCCACCAAAATGATACCCTTGAATCCGACCACTTAAATACAACCCATGGCTACCAAAATTCAACCATGACCAGTTCAACATGAACCTTGACCAACCATTATGAAGTTCAAAAATTTTTAGATCGTTACATCATCTCCCCCTTGGTAACATTCGTCCTCGAATGGGCTAAAACTACGACTTAAGGACATCAACCAAACAAGAGACATTTTCATCATAACTTATAACGGATCATGCATTATTTCAAATGTCTTTCAAACTCATGTCAAAACATCAGTTAAATCATTTTCGTGCTCATGTATGTATGCAATATCATGAAACTCAAGAATTTAAAGAATTAGGACCATAAAAGGATAGAACCTAGTACCTTACGCTTGAGTAGATTGGAAAAGTTGGGGATATCGCTCCATCATGTCCAACTCCGCTTCCCATGTGGCACTCTCCACGTCTTGGTTCCTCCAAAGTACCTTGACCGAAGCTACATCCTTGTTGCGAAGCCGCTTCACTTGCCTATCAAAAATTTCAATCGGCACCTATTTATAGGTCAAATTCTCCTCAACCGTCACACCCTCCAAAGGTGTAATTCCCTTAGGATCACCAACCAACTTCCTCAACATGGACACATGGAATACCGGATGAATGGAGCTCGTGTCCAAAGGCAAATACAACCTCTAAGCCACATTGCCAACCCATTCCACAATCTCATAAGGTCCGACATACCAGGGGCTCAACTTGCCTTTTTTGCCAAAACGCATGAGGTCTTTCACGGGGGACACTTTCATATACACCCAATCACCAACATGAAATTTAAGATCTCTCTTCCTAACATCCGAATAAGACTTTTGGAAACTTTGAGCCGTCTTCAATCTCTCCCTAATCAATTTCACTTTTTCAATGGCCTCAATTACTAAATTCGGGCCTAACAAGGCCGCCTCACCTATTTCAAACCAACCAACCGGAAACCTACATCTCCTACCATACAAAGCTTCAAATGGGAGCATACCAATGCTAGCATGGAAGCTATTATTGTAGGCAAATTCAATGAGCGGTAGATGATTATCTCAATTTCCCTTGAATTCCAACACACAAGCCCTTAACATGTCCTCCAAGGTTTGAATTGTTCTTTCGGCTTGCCCATTAATTTGAAGATGAAATGCGGTGCTCAACTTGACCTACCAAGTCCCCTTTGAAAAGACTTCAAAAAATGAGAAGTGAATTTAGTACCACGATCTGATATGAAAGACCTACGTACACCATGCAATCTCACCAACTCCCGAATATACACCTTGGCAGACTCCTCGGCACTCTAGGTAGTCTTAACCGGTAAAAAGTGAGCCGACTTAGTCATCCTATCAACTACAACCCATATCGAATCGAATTGTTTCCGAGTACGAGGTAACCCAACCACAAAATACATGTTCACATCTTCCCACTTCCAAGTAGGGATTTTAATATCTTAGGTCAAACCACCAGGCCTTTGATGTTCTACTTTTACTTGATGGCAAATAGGCCATTCCGACACGAACTTGGCTATATCCCTCTTCATACTATGCCACCAATACAACTCTTTTAAATCTGGGTGCATTTTGGTAGATCCCGGATGAATAGAGTATTGAGAATTATAAGCCTCTTTCATGATAATCTCCCTTAAGCCATCAACATCCGGAACACACAAACGGTCTTGGTACTGTAGCACACCATCACCCCCTTGGGATAAAACCTCAACATTTCCATCGGCAACCAACTTCTTCAACTCTACCAAGGAAGGATCTAGGTCTTGTTTTGTCTTAACATCATTCACCAAGGAAGACTCGGATACACCTTGAACAAGAATTCCACCATTGTAGGATTCGGCCAACCTCACACCCAACCTAGCCAAACAGTGTACATCTTTCACTATCTCCTTCTTTCCCTCTTCCACATGAGTCACACTCCCCATAGAGAGCCTACTAAGGGTATCCGCCACAACGTTAGCTTTTCCGGGGTGATAAAGAATACTCAGATCATAGTCCTTGAGATGTTCAACCATCTTCTTTGCCTCAAATTAACGTCTCTTTGAGTGAACACATATTGTAAACTCTTGTGATCGGTGAACACATCCACATGAACCCCACACAAATAATATCGCCAAATTTTCAAAGCAAATACCAATCCTTTCGGTACTAAGTCATCATCCCACAAGAATACATATATATATATATATACATGTTTTAAAATGGAAACTTGACACTTGAACATCAAAACATGCATATTAGGGCTTAAAAGCCTGATTCACTTTCATTACTCTTATGCATACTTAACAAGAGTCAAATACATTTCATAATCATGCTTCATTGGGCTAAAACGTCAAACATACTTTCATATCAAACTTCATGCATAAGAGGAGCTCCGTACTTGTCATAACTTGTCATATCATATTGGTGTAAATATCCATGTTGCTCAAAGTGCCATATCATAGACTTTATGTGATCACATTCTTGTCATAACCCATACTTGTTTAAAATCATAGTCATAAACATGTTTGAAACTTAGCCCATATCAAAACCTTCATGAAAATCCATGATCATGCATGCAAATATCATGAGTAACAATGAGAATAGTATGGGTACTAGAATTCATACTTTAATTTCAAATCAAGAGTAGTCCATAATAATTTCAAGTTAAATCAACACTTAAACCATCATTAAAATACTACCCATGCATAGTCCAAGAGTAAAAGGAACATGCATAACTTGAGCTTCATAAAATCCATTGATACTTCATAGAATTCAAACTTAAATCAACTTTAAATCACCTAATTTCTACAGCCACAACTCAATTCAATTAAATACTTTAAAATTTAAAGAACCCACAATTAAAGAAAACTTAAAATCATAATTTAAAGATGAGGGTTCTTGGGTCTTCATGGTTGAAAGGGAATCCATGAATCAATCTCACATACCTTGAAATTAGTCAAAAGAATTGGATGATTTCACAACAAGGATGATTTTCCCCAAATTTCTTCAAGCTTTCATCAATGGGGGTCAAGAGGATTGAGAGAATTTTGGAGTGAACTGAAGAGTGTTAAAATGGATGAAAGGGGATAAGGGTTTGATATAGGGGAGTTAGACCTTAGAAAGCCTAAAAGGGGCATAGGATATAATTAAATTATGAATTAACCATTAATGAAACGGACTAGATCACTAAAGACAGGGCTTCTCGGAAGGCTGCCAGTGTCCGTCCAGAGGCTCACGGACCTTGAGCCTGTCCGTGAGACCTCATTTGGTCTCGACTTCGTCTCGAACTCTCGGGGGACTTTTTGAATTACTTCATGAGGGGCCTCATGGACCGTGTAGCGGTCCTTGGAGCATCACTTAGTCTGGAGTCTAGCCCCGAACCTTGGACAACTTTCTGGATCACTTCACGGGACCCCCCACGGGCCGTGAAGGGTCACACGGATAGTGAAGTGGTCCGTGGGATCACACTTGGTCCATGACTGGGCCCCCAACCCCTAGGAGTACACTGGACCAACTCACGAGCACCCGCACGGACCATGGACCACCAAACGGTCCGTCGTCCCAACCTTAGACCCTATCTCGGAACCCCTTTTCTGCATACTTTCAATTATAGGTAGTCTCACTGCAAGGGCCATAACATTTACATCCGAACTCTGAATTTAGTGAAACCAGTTGTGTTGCAAAGATGACTCAAAGAGCTTCCATTTAATATAAGGAAGTTCACACAGTTCATCTCGTATCAAACGATATGGCCTCTCAAAGTCAGTGATTCCTAAACAGCCTTACAACCTTTCGCCAAAATGATTCCCTTGAATCAGGCCACTTAAATACAACCCATGGCTACCAAAATTCAACCATGACCAGTTCAAAATGAACTATGACCAACCATTATGAAGTTTGAAAATTTTTAGATCATTAAAAGTGCTCACTGCCATCATACACGGACCACCCTCATGACCCGTGTAAGCTCACACAGCCCGTGAAAGTGCCCATGTGATCCTGGCAACGTCATTTCTGCATTTTTCATGCAAGCTCACACAGCCCGTGAAAGTGCCCATGTGATCCTGGCAACGTCATTTTTGCATTTTCTGCTTCCTTTTTGTCTGCATCCATGCCTCAACCTGATTTCCTGAAAATAACACTAAATGCAACATTAAACACACAAATGTGTTTGAGAACTCACGAAATTTCCAAGTAAAAAGCATTATCGGAGTTGCATTCATGACTCATCAACACCATAAACTTAGAATTAGGTCTTGTCCTCAAGTAATGACTAAAGCACACATCACAGTACACAAATACAAGCCTCTACCAAAAATCAAACTATAATCCCCAAATCAATCAGATTCACCCAGCAGAAGTAAATTTAACATGTACATGCACCCAAATAGACTTACATCACTTCGGCTAAGCATCACATCACATTCAGTTGATCCACTTATACTCAAGAACAAAGATGACTAGTTGGTTTGGCAACAAGATAGTGCAAGGATAGTGCCCTTACTACAAAGAAGTCTCACACACTGTATATGAATGCAAAACAGAGACTGGAATGTAGGCACTCACGCTCACAAAAGATTTTCAACTGACACACAAGTATAGACCCTGTGATTGCCCTTATTTTCACCACTTTTATTCTTGAATGACCTTTTTAGGATCACTTTAGGACTTTTATAGCTTGTAACGTAGGCTCGAGTTAAGGTGTGGTACATTTAGGATCAAAGTGACTAAATTTTCCCCTCCAAGACACTACTTTAGCTTAGCCCTCAACTCCTTATACCCAAATTCTTATTGTCCCCTACTCTAGATGCTATTGGGAATACTTCCACTTTTTCTCCATTCTTTCTATTATTATGATTATTTATTTATTTATTTATTCTCTTCTTTTTTTATTATTATTTTTTTCTGTGGTTTCACTCCCAAGGTTTTCTTTTCTTTTCATCACTTAACTCATTTTTCCCTTTTTATTTTTCTACTTTCCCCATAGTAGCCACCATCAACTTAGGCCTTTTGCATAGGTTGAGGTGCACAGTGTCTTTTCAACAGGACCAGGGCCAATAAAAGCCACCCTCAACTTAGGTGTTGGCCTAAA
>JBCEWC010009392.1:0-18786 GCA_038996855.1 Solanum aculeatissimum
AAACCATGTGCCACCATGGGTTCTCCCTAAATAGGGATTGATCTGTTTTGTATCCCCTTGTTTAAGGGTGTTAGGGTTCTATTTGGCAAATAGTACCGGGTTCGGGTAGTGGCTCATCTGGATATTTTTGTCTTTGTCGGTTGAGGTACATCCCCTATATATATATATTATTATAGGATTGCATCTCATGCATCATGGCATAGCATATTGTTATATAAATCTTTGGCTACGTGCACTCCTTTCGTATCACTTGTCCCCTTGACATGTTGTTTGGTCATACTATACTTGTCATATACATTGCATGCCCGCATACTTAGTTCTTAATTGTGCTAACCTATATTCTTTTCTACATGTTCTAACCATGTAGGGTAAGAGGGTGATTATTACATTCTTCCGAACGACGTCTGATATCTTGCTTGAAGACTTGCTAGTGGTGAGCCCTATTTTTCAAGGGCAATAGCCACCGTCTATCTACCTCTTTACTTTCGTGTATTTACTTTCTTTGAATTGAGGGTGAGCCTCAAACTTGTCGAGGCCCCACTCTTCTATGTAGAGGCATGTTTGGACAAATCTTTACTCTAGCACGTTTGGCTTGTATGTTGGATCGTTACTATATATATGATGTTATTTAGCATGTCTTATGATTATGTTCTCATGTTATGATAATGGCTAGAATGTTATGTATGATGTATGACTATGTGCTACGTGCAAGCATGCCTATCCCTTTCCCGTATTGTCCCCATAGCTTGAGTGTCAAGTCCCTAAATACTTAGAGCTTATGTGCTACATATTTTAACTTCCGCGTTTCCAAACTGATGATGAGTGTAATAATGTTATGATGGCTTGATTGAGGGTCTTCGGGTCCTCTTTCGCCATGTCACATCTAGGCCCCCTATCCGGGTCATGGCACTCATGTTAACGACCCTTGGGCTGGCCTAAACTCTGCCCTACTTTGGACAGAATATAATGGTCAAATCACTGGCCTTATGTATATTGTGGGAAATTACCTACTGGCTGAGGTAGATATCGATGAAATGGGGCTCTAAAATCACATTGTGGCTCCCTATAAGACTCTATAGTACGAGCTCTCTTATTCTGCTCCCTATTTCTCCGGGTATCCCAAACTGATGAGAAAGTTCCTTCATAGTCTGAGAAAACGTTTGTATGTGGGAAATATATACAACATCCTATAAATATGGTATCCTGCAGTCTCTTATCAAATGAGCCCCCAAACTATTCACATAAGGAAGAACTCTGGCGCTCATGATACATATAATGTCTAGTGCATATCTAGCCAAAGAATTGAACCAAAGGCTATACTCCCTTATGCTCATATTCCCCTGCCTCAAATTGATAAACTAGTTAAGATGGGTCTGTCAAACCTCCTGTGGAAAATAAAAGGTTAAAAATGACTTAGAGAATTCTTCCCACTCTATTGGCAGGACATCAGGCCCTCTGTAGCTCTCCTATGCCTCATCTCACAAGATGGCTACATTACGTAGTCGAAAGGAAGCCAGCTCCACAACCTCAGTGATGGAGGCATGCATCACTTTCATTACTCTATATATATGGTCTATAAAGTCTCAGGGACCCCCAGTGGGACTGGTTCAGGTTAAATCTCGGAGGGGTCAAGTGAAGAAACTCTCGTACCTTTGAGCTTTCTGATTGATCCCTTCTGGCGTCTGATCTCGCCTCTAGTTGTCTTTCATGAATAGAAACCATCCTAGTTAATAGCTAAATAACGTCTCTCATCCCCTGCTCCCTAGTCTCTGGTAGGGTTGGGAGTACTGCACCCTCTTGGGCTTCAACAAGTGTTGGTGAATCTGGTACTATTGATACTGGAGACTCCCTGTGTACCTCTATGGGGAATATATCCCCTGACCTAGGGATGAATGATTAATACCTTCTCTCTTATTCATATCTGTTACATGTCAGGTCATCTCAAGAGCATAGGAAGATCATTAAATAAAAACCACAAAGCACGATTTAGATTTCACATGTTCCTATAGCTTTGCTCTATAACACGATCTATTAACATAAAGAATTGTAATCATCCCTAAATACCTCGTAGCCTCCTGATTATAAGTGTGGTCCACGACACACTCATAAGCAAGACTCTACTAGAAATAGCATTGTGGACTCCCTCGGACAATACTTGCTCTGATACCATGTTTGTCATACCCTAAAAGATGGGGAGGCATGACTGGCACTCGATACCACCATTGGCCGAATAAGCCACTGAACATGCAAGTTACTTATACTAGGGGCCAAAATATCGGGTAGCATAACGTCTGAAATACTAAGCCTAGACCATTTTGTTCATGACCTGGTCATCAATTAACTAAGTACATCAACATAGGTAAACCAAAATGATAAAGTACTGGCTAGCTGACAAGGCTACAACAACAGAGGTACTATTACATACTATTAATACATACCAATCCTATGACTGGAAACTGAAAGGTACAAGAAAAACCACCCTAAAATAATATGTCCACAATAGCCTCTAAGAGAATCACCAACATTGTTGGGACAGGGCCCCGACTATACCCAATTGTACAACAAAAAGTAAGCATCCTGTGAAAGCTCCAGGAAAAGGTGGAGCTTACCAACTCACAGCTGAACTGGCCTCCTAGTGGAGGGGTCAATCAGAATCACTATCAAAACATACACTCACAAAATAAAATACAGTGTCCCCAAACAACGGGATATCAGTACGAATAAATATGTACTGGTATATAAGGCAAAAAGTAAAATCATAGATAACTATAGTAAAAAGGGTAATAAAAATACCACTTGTAACCAAAACTCAAGTAACCTTCCTGGCCAACACTCAGCCTCCTAGTGATCAAATATGCATGGTATGCTCGAGTAATCGCATGTCATGAATACATATATATAGATGCAAATACATGACATGCCCAACCAAATGCTAGCAATGGTGGTCCTTTCCGAGAGCTACCCGACATCATATCTGTCAACCTATGGCTATCCATATCATATACATATATATAGTCAGTAGGGAAAATAGGCCCCATACCTCTTATTATAGCTCGAAGTCCATGTATAACGTGCAATGTATGATATGAATGCATATCATAGGCCATAACATAAATTCAGCCAATCTTGGCTCATTGGTACACTTATCCTCATAACATCATAGTCACTATCGTAACGTATACATATGGTCGTGGGATCTTACATATCTTTCAAATAAGTTTGACATCTTAACACAATATTTAGAATGAGGCCTTAATTCTGAGAATATTCATAAAGTTGCTTCACAAACTGCTTACACTTGGTTCCATGTCAATTAGTAAAAGAAAGTACTTAAAAGAATAAAGTACCTTAGTAGTTGAAATAGGAGCATTATACCGAAGATTATTGGAAATTAAGATGTTACTTTTTAAGTTCTTCAAATAGGGTCTTAACAAGAAAAAAAGATTGATTATGAATATTACATTCTCCTCATAACCTGGCTTTATTTTTAGTGACACCACACCAACAAGTGCAACACCTCAAAATAAGGATATGTAGTTAAGAAAACTGACAAATTGATATATATAAATATATATATATTGAATGTCCAGTTGAGCGTTCGAATGGAATATCCAACTAATACGTGAAAATAATCCGGCTACAATCCCAATGCCTTTCATATAAGGTCTATCTAGAAAAAGAATGGTGAAATATCACATTTGATGTTTTGGGAATTTTCCAGATTTCGTGCTAAAAGGAGGGACGGAGCTTAGCCTTAACATACCTTTCTAACGGACGTCTGAATGCCCAAAGTTTCTTCAAGAAAGTTGTTTCTGACATCCTAAGATTCACAATGACTATATACACGTAACTTAAAAACACCTACAAACAACCAATAAATTGGCATTAATGACAAGATTTACCATATAACATTTATATGAGGAAACGTCCGTAGAACTTCATAAAAGTTGTCGTAAAAGGGCCCAAAATGATTACCTAAACAAACCAGCTGCAAACATACAATGACCAGAAAGAACACAACTTTTTCATAGTCCAAAAACAGCTCCAAAAGACAGCCAATAAGAGGAAAAAATAATCGCAAAGCGTAAGGCACGCATTTCTAAGCATGTGGGTAAATTTTAATGGTAAAAATGCAAAGAACTTACCTAAATTACTAAGGAACCTGGTGAGAGCTTTTTCTTCAGTTTATGAACTGTTTGGGAGGAAAATAGGTTTGTTTCCAACTTTAAAACATCAATTTAGCCGACATCTATGTGGGCTTGACCCAACCCAGTCGATGACCCAATTTTCTGCTCAGGCAGTCGCGGTAAAACTCTTATAAATTTTCATTCTGAAGTCGGATAGATACGCGGTTTTATATATTACAAACTAGACTCGTAGAACTTCAATTTGATAGGTTATGGACCTTCTAACTCTTTATATTTTTGGAGATATGATCTGATATATTTGACCCAAATTTAAGAAGGATTTCTTAAAGAAGCTTACAGCAACATTGGCCAAACTTTATCTTGCAACTTCCTTGACACCGAAATTTAGCATATGAACTTTGGGGTATTAAAATACCCCTTAAAAATCTATTATTATCAAATTATGCACTCTTATTCCTATTCGTGAAGTGAAACTCAATTTAAATCTTCTGAAAAGGGCGAGTTTCCACTTGGGCCATCTCTCTAATCCCAAATATGCATTTAGGGGATTCCTTTGACTTAACACTTTAAACCACCTATTTGATTTTGCAGCCTTATTGGCGTTAGGTTCTATCTAGATTCATATATGCCTTTCACAACATAACACAATATGTATATTATGGAAGACGAGAATCATGGGGTCTCACAAAATTGACCTTTAACAACAGAGTCACTACCCTCCCATTCCAAATTAAGCTCATTAGAATTCTGAAATTTAACATACTGAGTTCTACAATCAACAAAGGCATACGAAGAGTGCAACCAATCCATCCCAAGAATAATATTAAAATCAAAACTTTTGAGCTTTATAAGATCACAAGGAAGAATTTTATGCAGGACCGAAATAAGACAACCCCAATAAAACCTTCAAGAAACAATAGACTCACCCACGGGAGTATAAACTTAATAGGGATCCCTCAAGATTTTGGGACTCAAATTAAACTTAAAATCCAACAAAGGTGTCACAAAATATAAATTTACACCTTGATCAAGCAAAGCATAAGCATCAAAATCAAAGACTTTTAACATACCAATCACTACATCTGGAGCCTCCTCAACTTCCTGATGAGCATGAACGGCATAAAACCTGTTGTTTCTGGAAGCATCTCCTTGAGAAATCCTTGGTTAGACCTTACCACCCTAAGCCTCTTGGCCTTGACCCTTCTTTGCAACCTTAGGACAATCAGAAATTTTGTGGCCTACATCACCACACTCATAGCAAACACCTGATCCTCACAAGCACTTCCTGGAATGAACCTTCCCGTATTTTTCACATTGAAAAGGCAACTGTCTACCTCCACCCTGTGCCTTAGGAAGAGGCACTCTAGCATTGGCAAACCTTGCATTCGAACCTTGGCCTTGTTAAAAGCATCCATTTCTGCCACCACTCCTAGAGTTAGAGAACTCACCATCATATCAGGCCCTCTTAGAATCATTCACCCTCCTCTCCAAGGGCTTTTCTCCCTCAATTTATTCAGCATGGGTCATAAGCTAGGAGATATCCATATCTTGAATAAGCATAGTTGTATGATACTCCTTCACAACCAAATCAGAGAACCCAAAAATAAACTTGTGCATCCTGGCATGAGGGTCAGACATTAGCATAGGAGCATACTTTGACAACTTTGTGAACTTGAAGGAATAGTCCCTCACAGTTATTCCACCTTACTTGAGATTGATAAATTCAGTCATCTTGGCCTCCCTAAGTTCAAGAGGGAAGAAACGTTCCAAAAAAGCAAACTTGAACTCATCCCAACCAACCTTAATATCAGCAACCCTCTCAACCAACCACTAAGTATACCACACCTGAGCCACATCTTTCAACTGATAGGCAGCTAGTTCAGCTTTTTCCTAGGAACTCATACCTATAACAGTCAATACCTTAGAGATCTCATTAATAAAATTGTGGGCATCCTCATTAGCTTTTGAACCAAAGAACTTCGGAGGATTCATCCGAGTGAAATCTCTCACCCTAAAGGATGAAGTGGGACCAAGAGGAGGGTTAGTTAGTGTAACGAACCAAAAAATTTTGAACTTTGTAGTGGTTGATCAAGGTATGTTTTAAACTTGATATAGTTGGTTAGAGATGGTCATGGGTGTTTCTTAAATAACCATATTCCAAGGACTCGAGTTGGTTGGGTTTTGCATGAGATCATGTGGTTGGCCTGACTTTGATTGGCCATATCTTTTGGTACGGGATGAATTGTGTAGGATAAAACCCATCAGATTGAAGCTCTTCGAGTTATCTTCACAACGCAATTGGTTTCACTCAAATTGGAGTTTGAATGTGGAAGTTATGGCTTTTGAGGTAAGACTATATGTGTATGAAAGCATTCTGGAAAACGAAAGGAAACATTGGCTAAGTCAGGGTCTCACGGATGAACCACAGACCGTGTGGGGGTTCAAGGCCCCTAAGCCAGTCCATGGAGTGATCCATTGTGTGCT
This sequence comes from Solanum aculeatissimum, assembly GCA_038996855.1. Lineage (NCBI taxonomy): Eukaryota > Viridiplantae > Streptophyta > Magnoliopsida > Solanales > Solanaceae > Solanum > Solanum aculeatissimum. Next base: position 6,633 of record JBCEWC010009392.1, read on the forward strand.
CTTGATGATGGACCAAGGCCCCGAATCAAGTAAGGCTTCACGGACCACTTCACGGTCCGTGTGATACCTCACGGTTTGTGAGGGCACCCGTGGAGTGATCCAGAGAGTTGCTTGGACCCTGAGCTAGAGTGTGTCGCATGTGGATGAAGGGGAAAAGTGGATAGTTAGGGACGTGGATCGTTTGGCTAGATTAGGTGTTAGGTTGACCGACTCGGAGGATAGTGGTATTCTTTTTCAAAGTGGATTCGAGTCTTTGGTGGTGGTTGATGTTAAGGCGAAGTAAGATATAGACCCTTCCTTGGTTGAGTTAAAGAAATTGGTTACCGAGGGGAAAATTGAGATTTTCTCCCAAGAGGGAGATGGTGTGCTATGGTATCAAAACTGATTATGCGTTCCGAATGTCGACGGCCTAAGGGAGGTTGTCATGAGTGAAGCCCATAATTCCCAATGTTCTATTCACCCAGGGTCTACTAAGATGCATTGGGACCTAAAAGAAGTGTATTGGTGGCATGGCATGAAGATGGACATAACTAAGTTTGTGTCCAAATGTTCGACTTGCCAAACAGTGAAGGTGGAACACCAAAGGCCCAGCGAGTTGGCCCAAGATATTGAGATTCCTACTTAGAAGTGAAAGGATGTGAATATAGACTTCGTAGTTGGGTTACCCCGTACTCATAAATAATTTGACTCAATATGGGTAGTTGTTGACCGAATGACCAAGTCGACTCACTTTTTACCGATCAAGACTACCTATAGTGTCGAAGAGTATGTTGAGATGTATATTCGATAGTTGGTAAGGTTGCATGGTATACCGAGGTCAATCATATCGGATCGTGGTACTCAATTTACTTCTCACTTTTAGAGATCATTTCAAAGGGGACTTGGCACTAAGATCAAACTAAGCACCGCTTTCCATCCCCAAACTGTTGGACTAGCCGAGAGGACAATTCAAACCTTGGAAGACATAATAAGGGCTTGTGTGTTGGAGTTCAAAGAAAATTGTGATAATTATCTACCGCTTATCGAATTTTCCTACAAAAACAGTTTCTATGCTAGCATCGGTATAGCTTTATTTGAAGCTTTGTATGGAAGGAAGTGTAGATCCCTGGTGGGGTGGTTTGAAATAGGTGAGGCGGTATTGTTGGGCCCGGACTTGTTTATTGAGGTCATAGAAAAGGTGAAGTTGATTAGGGAGAGGTTGAGGACAGCTCAAATTCGCCAAAAGTTCTATTCATATATTAGAAAATGAGACCTCGAATTTCATGTTGGTGATTGGGTTTATGTGACGGTATCTCCTATGAAAGGCATCATGCGTTTAGGTAAAAAGGGTAAGTTGAGCCCTCGATACGTCAGACCATATGAAGTGGTTGAACGAATTGGCAGTGTTGCTTATAGGTTGGATTTGCCTTTGCAGATGAGTTCTATTCATTCGGTGTTCCATGTTTTGATGTTAAGGAAATTGATTGTTGACCCTAAGGAAATTACACCTTTGAAAGGTGTGACGATTGAGGAGAATTTGACTTATGAAGAGGTATTGGTTGAGATCTTGGATAGGCAAGTCAAGCGACTTCGCAACAAAGAGGTAGCTTCGGTCAAGGTACTTTGGAGGAACCAACAAGTGGAGGGCGCTACGTGGGAAGCAGAGTCGAACATGATAAAGCGATATGCTTATCTTTTCCAATCTACTCAAGCCTAAAGTACTAGGTTCTATCTTTTATAATGGTCCTAATTCTTTAATTCTTGAGTTTCATGACATTGCATGTATACATGAGCACGAAAATGATTTAAATGATGTCTTGACATGAGTTTTGAATGGTTTTTGAATCGATGCATGATTCGTTCTGATTGGTGTTGAGTGTTTCTTGCTTGATTGATTTCCTCTAGTTGTGGTCTATCTCATTCGAGGATCAATGTTCCCAAGGGGGAGATGATATAACGACCCAAAAATTTTCAAACTTCGTAGTGGTTGATCAAGGTCTGTTTTGAACTTGATATGGTTGGTTAGAGATGGTCATGGGTGCTGCTTAAGTGGCCATATTCCAAGGAGTTGAGTTCGTTAGGTTTTGCATGAGTTCGTGTGGCAGGTTTGACTTTGATTGGTCATATATTTTGGTACGGGATAAACTGTGTGGGACAAAACCCATCAGATTGATGCTCTTTGAGTTATCTTCGCAACTCAATTGGTTTCACTCGAATTGGAATTCAGATGTGGAAGTTATGGCTTTTGAGGTAAGACTATCTTTGCACGAAAGCATTCTGGAAAAGGGAAGGAAACATTGGCTAAGTCATGGTCTCACGGATGAACCACGGACCGTGTGGAGGTTCACGGCCCATGAGCCAGTCCGTGGAGTGATCCATTGTGTGCCTTTGATGATGGACCAAGGCCCCGAGCCAAGTGAGGCTCCACGGACCACTTCACAGTTTGTGAGGGCACGTGTGGAGTGATCTAGAGAGTTTCTTGGACCCTGGGCCAGAACTCTGAGCCAACTAAGGCTCCATGGACAAGTTCATGGTCCATGTAATGCCTCACGGCCCGTGAGCAAGACTGTGGAGTGGTCCAAAAAGTTCCCAAGATTTGCGAGCCAAGGTCGTGACTAAGTATACCTACACGGTCGAGTTCACGGACCGTGGGCCGTTGTACTGTCCGTGTAGCTGTTCTGCATCTCAAGGTCCCAATTATTTTCTACAGTTCATTAATGGTTAAATTATATTATTAATTGATCCTAGGGTCGTTTCAGTCTTTCTAAACCCTCCTAAAACCCCTGAATTGAGCCCTAATCACTCCTAATTCATTCCATCTCTTAAATCTCTTCAAAGTTCTCTCTCAATTTTTTTCTACCTCCATTGAAGGCAAGCTTGGAAAATTGAGAAACATCAATTCTTCTTCAAAATCTTCTTATTTCTCTTGGTGAATTTGAGGTATGTGGGCTTGATTCATGGTTTCTCTTTCAACCATGAAGACCCAAAAATCTTTTTCTCTAATTTGATGAATTTTAATTTCTTTGAAAATGGGTCATTAACATTATGAATGATTTACTTGAAATAAAAGTGTGGGTTGTGTTAAATTATTAATTTCAAAGTGGATTGAACCCTTAATTGATGAATTCCATTGATCTCATGATGTTTCAAAAATGCATGTCCCCTTAGCTCTTCAATTCAGGTATGGGTATTAAAATTTTTCCTTAAATTGATGATTTTATTATACTTTGTATATGAACTTCTTGTATTGATTATTTAAATGACAATATCCAATACCCATTCTACTTTTGATCATCCATGCATTGCATTCATGAGCATGAAAGGCTTGATTTAATGAAACTCTTGATAAGAGCTTGGCCCTCTTGATATGATATGACTTGATTTTGATAGAGATATGAGAATTGACTAAATGTGATCACATAAAGTCTATTTTATGGATATTTAGGCAATTATGGGTGTTTACACCATCTTGATATTATACGATATGTAGAATGAGCTACTCTTATTGCATTGGTTTTGAAAACTTTTGTTTGGATTATGAGCCTAAGTATGGAAAGACATGAATTATGATTTGGATTTTAGCCTAACTATGCATTGTTTTGAACTAAAGATCAAACCTCTATTTTGAAAGCTTGTATATGTATATGTATTCTCGTGGGATGAGACTTAGCACCGAGGGATTGGAGTCGGGGTGGACTATCTCAAGGTTCCATACTCCTTTTCATCAAACTATGTGCCACCATGGGTTATCTCCCTTGATGGGATTGACTTGTTATATATCCCCTTTCTTATGGGTTGACTAGAGATCTACCTGGCAAGTAGTCCAATTCCAAGCAGTAGCTTGCTTGGTCTCTCATGTTGTCGGTTGAGGTCACATCCTTGCTATGATATGTAGGTTTTCATTCATGCATCATGACATGACATGGCATATTTTTATGATATCTACTCCCTTGGCCATGTGCATTCCTTCTATATCAATGTGTGCCCTTGTCATCTAGCCTTGTTGTAGGATCATGTTCACGTGCATGGAATACCCGCATACTTAGTTCATTATATGTGCTAGCTCATACTCTTTGTCTACACGATCTAACCATGTAGCGACCGGAGGTGACTTCCATCCATCGTTGGACGTCTAGTTGGAGAACTTGAAGTTATTGCTTCTGGTGAGCCCTATACTCCTAGGGAAACACCCACTTTCATATACCTTATGTCTTTATTTTGTGTTCCTTTATCTTATGACTTGAGGGTGAGCCCGGATTATGTCGAGGCCCCATCTCATCTTATGTAGAGGCATTGTTGGACATATCGAACTCTAATGTACATTATGCTATATGTTGATTGTAATGATATGACTACTTATGTTTGATAATGGCTTCTCATGTTATGCTCTCGTTTCTGCTTATGTCATTGCGATTGGTGAATTTGGAATGTGCTTATGTGGAAAGTCCCTAACCCTTCTTTCCCCCATAGCTTGAGTCATACTTACCCGCCCTTTAGAATGAAATTTCTATGTGTTGTGTGATTCATGCTTATCCTATTCCCGGCAACATCCCTATAGCTTGAGTCCAAAGCCCCGAAATCTCTTAGACGTATGTGTTATTTGTTATTTTTATTCGCTTCCAAATCGATGTTGTGTGTGATAGTGCTAAGATGGCTTGATCGAGGACCCTCAGGTTCTCCTTTGCCTTGTCAATTCTAGGCCCTAATGTCGGGTCGTGACAGCCAGTCGAGTTTGGTTGGTCACCACTAGAGGAAACATTGCAATAATATTTCAGAATTTAACATGAGTCACTTGCTCCCCCATAAGCTCTTGATGGACTTACTCCTCATTAACTGGGGCCTATCTAGGGAGAGGGGCTCTTCATGGAGGCATCTTCTAAAAGGGTGACAAGATCACCATCATAATCAAGAAATCTTACCAAACGGTTCATAGCACGACATAAGGGAAAATGAAGTGATACAATTCCTAAAACGTCACCATAGCCTCTCACTCATAGGTATGGTGCACAACACACTCATGAATAAGAATCTACTTGACACAGCATGTTGGACTTTGAGGATAATTTATAAACCTAATGCTTTGATACCATTTTTGTCATGAATTGGAAATAGTGCCTAGGTGTGACATAAAGAAGGAGAACCCAAGAGTCCTCAAACAAGCCTTTTAGCATCATTTTATACATCATTGGTTCAGAAGCACGTAATTAAACAATAAACACATAATTCTAAGGGATTACGGGGCTTTGAACTCAAGATATAGGGATGTCATCGGAGAAGGAATTTGCATGAATCACATAGCAATTAGCAAATAAGTTCCAAGGGGCGGGTAAGTATGACTCATGTTGTGGGGATAAGATGGGGCTTGGGATTTTCCACATAATCACATTCCCATTAATCATATCATAATAGCATAAACATAATCATCTCATCTATGCATAATACTTAATCATAGCATCTCAAGTATACACATAATATATCCATACAAAAGACTCGATGATATCTAATAATGCCTCTAGTCTATATTAGGAAGGGGTCCCAGACATGTCCTGGGCTCACCCTCAAAGTAAAGACATAGACAACATAACATAAGAGCTAGAGAGAAGGTAGATGTTGTCCCTAGAACATAGGACTCACCACAATAAAACTCAAAGATCCAAGCTAACCGTTAAGAGGTATCAGATGTAGTCTCTAGTCCTACATGGTTAGATCATACAGGCAAAAGAGTGTGTGTTAGTACGTTTGAATGTACTAAGTATACGGGCATGCAATGCATATGAACATGTATAACTTGTAAATGAATGTTAGATGACAAGGGCACATATATAGAAATAAGTACATAAGAAAAGATATCAGAACAATATGCTTTAAGCCACGATGCATGAATGCTTAATCATATAAACATAGTGGGGATGGGACCTCAACCGATATAAGACCAAGTGAGTTATAACTTAGAACTCTGTCGTCTACCCTATAATGGATAAAGAGGTGACCTACTTACCAAAGGTAGATACATTATTCTCATACCTAAAAGAGGCATAATTATTCTTATGCTAGGCACGTAGTTTGACGGAAAGGAGTATGGACTCTTGGAGATAGTCCACCCCACCTCCAATCCCTCGGTGCTAAGCCATCATCCCAATAGAATATGTATACATTTATATGCTTTTGAAAGAGGATAAGTACTTTAAAACCATCATCATACATACTTGGACCTAAATGCTAAATTATATTCTTGCTCTCATGCATACATGGGCTAAAACGTTAAATCATTCTTAGTGATATACTTTCATGCATAGGAATATCTCCATTCTTCTTGTTCTTAGTAGTGTAAGCACTCATAGTTGCTTAAAGAGCCATAGCATAGACATAGCGTGATGACAACTTTGTCATACCCATTGTTTACTTGGAAACATAGTCATAAACATAATTGATACTTAGCCCATAACATAATTTCATAAACTCCATGCTCATGCATGCAAATATCATGAACGATGATAGAATAACATGGGCAATAGAGATTAACATTTAAAGTATCCTAACAAGATAAATTCATTCTTAAATTGTCATGAAATCCTCAATTAAAAACATAATTCATACTACTCATGCTTGAATTGAAGACTCAAAGGGACATGCATAATTGAATCTTCCTAATCTCCATGAAATTCATGATAATTGAACTTAAATCACTTTAGAATTATCAAATGAGCACAACCCATACTTCAATTTAATTAAATCCACACTAATTTAAAAGACTCATATTCAAAGTAAGCTTAAATTTCATAAAATCAAGTGTAAAAGAGTTTTGGGATCTTCATGGTTGAAAGAGGACCATGAATTATTCCCACATACCTTGATTAACTATAAGCCTTAGGAATAAAATGATTGAAGAAGAAGTCCTCTTTGGGTTTCCAACTTGAACCTTCAACCCACACTTGGAAGAGAGCTTTAGATGGGAGAGTTTGAATATTCTAAGTGTTTGAAATGAATTTGAATAGGAATGGAAGAGTATATGTTAGTTAGATGATTAGGAGGGATTAGGAAGTTTAAAATGACCTTAGGGAAACACCAAAATTACAATTAAACCATTAATGAAGGAGTGTAAAAAAATATTTCTAGGGGCTCTAGGGAGGCTTCACGGGTCGTGAGCCTCCACATGGACCATGTACTGGTCCATGTCCCTTCACATGGAAAAAAATCCCAGACAAGTCTAGTCCACACGGAAGGCTACACGGATCCTCAAGCATCCCACGGACCATGATAGCTTCCATCTCAATGACGTGAATTTTGGAACGTTAACCTTATACTTAGAACCAATCATTAGGCCTAGACCTTCATGAAACACTTCACCATGCCTCATGGGAGGTCAAATGAAACCTCCACTTGGACCATTAAGTGGTTCACGATCCGTATAGGGTCCCTTGGTGCATATCCTTAGCAAAATTTCAAATGCAGTCCCTGCACAGGAAGCTTTACGAAAAAGGTCATAGCTTCTTCATCTAAACTCCAAATCAAGTGAAACCAAGTGCGTTGGAAAGCTAAGTCAAAGAGATTCAATTTGATAGATCATGAACCGCCCTATTATTCCCGTGATAAGTGATATTGTCATTTAAAGTTGATCCTTTCAATGGTTCACATTAAAAACTCATCCAATGGAATTTCTTTAACCATGGCTTGATGAAGGATACACATGACAACCATAAACAACACCAACCAAGCTTGAAATCAGTGAACTACACATCGATAATGTTTTCAAAATTCAAGGTTATTATAAAAGGGGCCCTATGTTGGCACGTAGTTCAAGAGAAATGAGTCGGACCCTTTGGGATAGACCACTTACTACTCCAACCTCATTCGGTAATAGGTCAACATCCCACAAGAATACATATACATATACATGATTTTTGAAATAAGGACAAGTCTTTCAAATCATAATAATGCATATTTAAGCTTAAAAGACAAACATATTTAAATTCATGTCACGCTTGGGCTAAAACGTCAAATCACATTTTCATGTCAATAACTATGCATAGGAGTAGCTCATCAAAACTTATACATATTGGTGTAAATACCCGAAGTTTCTCAAAGAGCCAAAGCATAGACATATTTGTGATCACAAGCTTGTCATATTCACATTTATTCAAAATTGTAGTAATAGTCAAGGTTGGGCTTAACCCATATCAAAGACTTCATAGAACCAATGCTCATGTATAAAAATGCCATGAATGATGGTGAGAACGGAATGGGCAATTAGAATTTACAATTTAAAACTCACAATGGGAAGAATTCATATGAAATTCATAGTTAAATCAACAAGCAAAACTCAATTGACATCACCCATGCATGGATTTAAAGCTTGAAGGGACATGCATAATTGAACCTTCAAAATCTTAATGTAATTCATAACAATTGAACTTAAAATCAATTTTAAATCATCAAATAAGTATAACCCATACTTCAATCTAATTAAATTAACAATAATTTTGAAAACCCATAATTAAAGTAAGCTTGAATTCAATAAATCAAGTGAAAAACACATTTGGGGATTCATGGTTGGAAGGAGCCATGAATAAATTCCTACAAACCTTTGATGACCAAGAAGAATGTGGAAGAAATTGATTGAAGAATAGAGTCTTCCCTTAATCCCCAAGCTAAGTCTTCATTCGATCACTTAAGAGGAGCTCTTAAGAGAGAGTTTGAATAATTCTAAGTGTATGAATTGAGTTTGAAAGAGAATTGAAGAGTATAAGTCTTTAGAGAGGTTTAGTTCAAAACCAATGAGTTCAAAATCAGAGTACACTACATCAACAAAGCTTTTGAAAATCTGGTTCCTTACAATTACCTGGTTGAAGTGCAGGCTTGCAACTTTTTAAATAGAAGCTCTAGCCAACGAGTAGTAACTTTTCTGCAACTAGCAAAATAAAAAGAATATCAACATTACCACCAAAACTCCCATCTTTAAGCCAAAGCAATCATTGATATAGGATACGTGAAGAAAAAGAGAAGAGAATAAAAAGAAGAAAATGAAAAGGATCCAATCAAACTCACGCTCATTTTAAAAGTTACCATAAACTACTAAAGCAATAATGAGCAACTAGATAACCATGGATGTAAAATTATGAGGCATGAGGATAGAACTATAGAAGAGGGTGAACTTTGACACACTTTAAGCAAACATTATGATCAAGCTAGAGACTAGAATAATAGGTTATACAACAATGAGCAATTTAGAATGAACTTTTCCTATTTTCCATAGTAAATTTGCAAGGAGGATCTCTCATGTTGGTGTAATACAATTGACTTAAGAGGTGAAAGCAGAAAACACACATTTAACTCTAGGGGATACCGAACCAATAGAGAGACTCAGAGACATCCCCACCTACCTTATACAAGAAGCAAATTCAGTGACACTAGGACACACAGTGACCATTGACGAGATGAAGATGCTTCATTGCAAGCAAATTTTTTTAAGACTTAAGTGTAATGAAAGAATGTTGAAACTTAAAACTCCCCCTCATCGTTATTGTATGCCGGAGTTGAGAGTTGAGTTTGGCGATGAGATTTGAGACTTAAGAGTTAAAGTGTCAAGACTCAAGATTCAAGAACTAAAGAACGATTGTGAGGACTGAGGCGGCTCCACGGCTAAGATTTGAGAGTTAAGGACTAAGGCGGCGTGACTGGTTCTTAGAAATTCTGACCCTACTAATTATTTAAATGAAAACTAAAATCTAAAAAGTGAAAATAAGTATAAAAGAATGTTGGAAAATATCAAAATAGTGAAATACTAAACAGTACTGCTATTATCGGGTCGGTATCAGATTTTGGGTCACCTGAATTTTAATTAGTAAGACCCAAACTAGTAACCGATAACTTGTTACAGCTTTTAACTAAATCGTTAACCGACCCAATAAGCCACCAATCCGACCCAATAGTCTAATAAATCGAAAAAATTAGTTTTGGTTAACGGTTTGACATGAATTTTGCACAACCCATGTGTTTATGTGAAGATTTTAATAACCCCTGGACTATGAACATAGAGTATGTGGACAACCAATATCTGATCATGAAATACAAGTCTATAGGGACTGTTGTTCTACTCTTAATCTCACAGATATGAAGTCCATAAGTAGATTTATGACATCGACAAATAGACATGTGTGGAGCAAGATTGATAAGGCAATGTATAATGACAAATAGATGATTCAATATGTTCGCACCTGTGCTCAGTTTCTTGAAAATCATTTCTCAGATCACTCTCTTATCCAACTAGAATGCACACCATGTACTGATATAAGAAAGAAACCATTTAGATTTTTTAATATACTTACTGAGTATGAACAATTTCTACGGGTTGTGGTTGATTGTTGGAAGCAGGATGTGCAAGGTTCAGGGATGTATAAAGTTTTGTAGAAATTAAAACTGTGCAAGACCACTTTGAAGAATCTGAAGGATAACACTAATAGGAGTGTTGACAGAAAAATTATGATTGTAAAAGAAAAATTGTTGAATGTACAGGCTCAACTCACCATTTCACTGGATTCCAATCTATTGATAGAGGAGAAACAGGCTAGTAGTGAACTTAACAAATCGCTAGTGATACAAGCAAAAGTGTTTTAACAAATGGCTAGCAATACAAGAGAAAGTGCACAAACAAAAAGCCAAAGCTCATTGGATCAAAGAGAGAGATGAAAAAATAGCTACTTTTTCAACTATATGAAAGCTAGAGCTAGCACGAATCACATTGCTACATTGAAGAACGAAGCAAGGCAACATCTAATAGCACAGAAGGACATTGAAGATTATTTAAGATTACTTCCAACTAGCAAACTGACCATATTCCACCAAAATAAATCATATTTCACCAGCTCTCTTAACAACATCAGAATTATCAATTTGTTTAATTTAAAAGCTTAAAAAATTACATGTAGGACATACTTGTTTTTAAAAAAATCTAGAATACAAGTGAAGCATTTAAACCACAAAATAAACACATTACATATCATCCATAGAAAAGTAACTTCTTACAAAAGGTAGAAATCAGAGAGAGAAAAGGTTGAGCACTGAAATGGTTGAATAGAGAAAGAGTAGGGATCAATGCATAAAATCATAGAAATCTCAAGCTCATGTTACCAAAATACAAGTTGAGCAGAATGTGCTTTGGTGCGCAAAGTAATTACAATGTCCCGAACTGAACCTTCTATACGCACTTTATGTTATAAAACCTAAAACTCGGTGACAAACAATATTAGCATCATGTCATGTTCTCTACAGGGTTTACGCAATATCAAGTATGAGAGTGGGTCAGCTTTTCAAAAAGACATAGGGGTTACTTAACTTTGTGTAACGACCCGAAAATTTTCAAAAACTCCTTATGGTTGGTCTTGTATAATTTAATAATGGTCATGGTTGAGTTTTGGTAGCCACGGGTTGAGTTTAAGTAGCTGAACAAAAAATGGATCATTTGGTGGCCTAGAGAGGGCGTTTGGACAGTAGACTTTGAGCTAGCAAAACTTTTTATGCGGGTTTAACCGTGTGGAATGCTATATATAAAATTGAATCTCTTTGATTTAGCTTCACAATGCAACTGGTTTCAGTTGATTTAGAGTTCGGATGAGAAAGTTATGGCTTGAACAGTGGGGCAGCCTGAAATTCAGAAGACATTGGAGATAGGCCCTGAAAAGAGGCCAAGGAAAGGTACACGGCCCGTGACCTTTGGCACGGTCTATTTGGGTCCCCGTTTAAAGGTCCAGTGAGCTAGGGGTGGCTAGGAACCACCCCATGACACAAGTCTTGGGCCACGGACCACCCCACGGTCCGAGAACCAGTAGACGGTCCGTGAAGTGGCCCGTCAAGTGAGGCAGTGGCTTGGCTTGCTTGGGAGTTGATTCCTGGGTCAAGTGTTGTTCCACGGACCAGTACATGATCCGTGTGATGCCACACGGTCTGTGAAACCTCCCGTCAAGTGGTCCAGAAAGTCCTTCGAGAGTTCGCATTAAAATTTTGGTTAAGTATCGTTCGATGGGGAGTTGTACGGACCGTGAGTCAAGTTCACGGACACTGTAGCTCATCCGTGTGACTCTGATTTTCTGTGAAAAAGTCCTTTTCATTAATGGTAATTTCGTGATTTAATAATTCCCTAAGCCCCTTTTAGGTATCCTAAGGTCTCCTAAACCCCTAA
>JBCEWC010009393.1:0-18785 GCA_038996855.1 Solanum aculeatissimum
CAAGATTTGACATTACTACATTATGTATTGATTTATGCGATGTTCTATAATTTTTGCCTCAAAGGCAAAACATAGACCAAAAATTTCACAAGTTACGTCCCACGGACAAGATTTAAAAAAAATAGAAATAGACAAAAAGAAAAAAAAAAGAGAAAAATAATTTTTAAAAAAATAAGAGAAAAAACTACAAGTTAAGAAAAAAGAAAAGAAAAAGAAAAAGAAATAAATAAAAGTAAAAAAAAAATGAAATAAAAAGACAAAGAAACAAAGGAGAAAAATAAAGAAAGAAAAAAATAAAAAAATTGAGAGGCAATTGAGCATAGAAAGGTTTTTAAAAGATAATTAAGGTGTAAAAATGTCTTTAATTCAACTTAAAGTGAGAAAGATGACATTTTTGTAAGACTTCTCTTATGGAGGGTAAAATATCAAGACCATCACATTTGGTGGGCATTCTATGTAATTTTCTCGCTATTTTAAGGTCATCAAAATGGGCTATCATCTTGGCTTGACCCGTATTAATAACTATAATGTTTGTGGAGGAAAATCTAGAGAAATATTGTTGATAGATTTAAATGAGTACATCATTTGTAAGACATTTTGCTGATCTTTTCTCCTCAAACTTGCAAAAGAAATGTTGTTCTGTGGAACGTGTTAGTTTTACTTTATTAACAGTGTCATACACATTTTTTCGTAAGCGATGGCCAATGTCGACATTTATACATATATAGTTAAAAAATCGATGAAGCGGTGCCTCGTGACATAGCTTATCCGCCCTTGCATGTATATAATGCAAAGTCAAAAATTCAACAAAGGAATTGTTTAAAAAAGCAAAGAATTTTTGGCATGGAATTTGAACTTATAGCCTAAGCAATATTTGTATAGTTTGTATCAATTGGATTCAAAGGTTGATGTTTATACAAAAACATAATATATACTTTTTTATTAGACCCATGACTCAAATACAAAAGTAGTCTAAAAAAAGATATAATGGAAGTAAAAGAGACAATAGCTAGTAAACAAAAAATAGTTAGTAATAAAACAGTACTACAATAAAATAGTACGACAAATGAACTAGTTGCAATAATAGATAGCAAAAGAACTCAAATAACAAGAAACTACAATAGTAGTCCTACGACTACTAGTAAGGGCAACAAGAAAAAACACTTATACGTATTAGGATGGTCACACTCCTATCTAGTGACCTTCTGCTTTAATTTGTGTCCTCTATACCTTTTTATTTAAGGTCATGTCCTCGATAAGCTGAAATTGTGTCATATTCTATCTAATAACTTCTTCCTAGTACATTTTTTATCTACCTCTACCTCTTTCGAATCCATCCATAATCAATCTTTCACACCTCCACGCTAGGAAATTTGTGCAATGATGTTAGACCAACAATATATATTTTCAGTCATTATTTGCTTTACAGTTAATATTTTTATTTATCAATTTTGAGCATAGATTTTATGAATTGTGCTTAATAGTGCATTTTATTTGTAGCATTAAAATGTCTTGAAGATGAAGAAATTTGAAGCTAAAACAAATTAAAGATGAAAAATTATAGAAGAAAACCAAGCAGAGAGGTCAATGAAAAATTAAAGATGAAAAATTAAGAGTCACTTTATTACTCGAGCGACTGTGTCCACTTGCGTGTGCGTTTGGACGCAAGATGCAACTTCTCATCACTTGTTCAAACCATCTCAACCTTACTTTTCACATCTTGTTTTCCACCGATGTCACTCCTACCTTATCTCATATATCCTCATTTTTAATCTAATCTCTCCTAATATACGGTCACATTCCGAGAGGGTACCCTAAGCGTGATCGACACTCAAAAATCATGACTGGTTCCCAAGCGATCTACTTGGTCTCATCACTTATTCAATTAGCGAAAAACTTAATGAAAATAAAGAAATACTCAAGTGGGCTCTTAACATCACAGTCAATAGACAAGTAACTCAATATGTAAACTGAATCAATAACTCTATATCAATAAGAACGAGTTTCAAATGGATTTTAATATAACATCATTAGACTCAGTCTATGAAATTTCTACCAACTTATAAGAAGGTGCCAAGACAAGTCTAAGTCTACATCAAACAAATGAAAGAAAATAAACTACAATAAAAGATGTCCTCCGAATGTTAGGTCTCACCAAAGCACTGAAAATCTTCAACGAAGCATCTGCTAAGTATTCCTGGCATCTATATATGCATCATAAAAAAATGTACCATCGAATAACGTCATTACGTGGAACGTACAATATGTAAAATGACATAATAGTACATTAAAGATATTCAAAGAAAGAATGAAACTCAACTCAACATCAATATGTCATACAAGGTTCAAATATAAACAACACTTTCATCAATCATCAATATGCATATTCAACTCAGTAAAATAATATATTTTTACTCCTAGGTAGTTTTTCTAATCGAACATCATTATCTATAAACTAGTGATGATACAATAAAGTGATGTCGTTACCACATTCATCTAATATACCTTGTCAGGATAAGGGACATCATGTCAATAGATTCAATATAAAGGTCCTTTTTTGGAACAAGCGAGACATGACCTCTATCCTACATTGGCTATGTAGTTTATGGAGTATGAGTTAATTAGACTCTTGCCCAAAATTGGTGTTTAATACTACTCCTAAAATATGTGCTCATATCATCATCATCCTATCTATCTTATTGGACTTTAGTTTAAAACACCAATCTCGTCATCAAAATATTATCAACATCTTTCATTAGTAATTATATTTTGAAAATCATTTATACCTCATCAAAACTCTAACATCGAAATATCATTACTCAATGCTCAAATTTATTAAAAACTCATTAAAATATGCATCATCTCAATTTGAAAATAATACTATATTTTATACATGAAAACCATCAATCTCAAAATCAAATACTACATGGGAAAGCCATGATCATCAACTCAATTAGGGTTCATGCGAAAGTAATCACGAACAACAATTCCAAGAATGTTAGATATAAAAATAATAATAATCTCAATACATAATGCATAGAAATTAATAGAAGAAGAATTTAATCAACCAGAATTCAAAAACTAGATTCATGACTCAATTCGATATTCAATCAAAACGAAATTTAGACATTGAGCGTATGGACAAATTCAATCCAACACTAGGAATAACCAACCTTACATAACTGGAAGATGAAAACTTTACTCAAAACTTGAAGACCTTGGTGGAATTACTTGAACCTACTTTCTTTATTCTCTTAAACTTGCTCTCAAAGTATTTCAAGTGATTATGAGAATGTGGATACCATTGGGTACTATTAAGGGTCTTCTTTGAACCCCAAGACATCTAAGTTTTAATTAGAAACAAACAAAAAAAAATGGTGAAAATAACCCTCGTTAAAACTGCCGGACTGAATCACGAGACCTCATTTATGGATCATGGTTCAATCTACAGTTCGTAGACTGTGAACTCATAAAAGATGGGGAAAACCAAGCCTGGATCTACGACCAAGCATCTATGGATCGTAGACCCATTGACAGGTGTACTCACGAGATCGTGGAACTGAGCATCCATTTTAACTTTAAGGCTTGGGTCCACCATCGCCTTTTACGGGTTTTGTCCTGCATGTTCCTATATAAGATTCAGAGACTATGATTTTTGGATAAAAATTTATGAATCTTAGATGACGGGTCATAGAATGATGGATGAGCCATGGACTTCTTCTCGTGAATTAGACCTTGGAGAAAATTGAAAAGCAGGTCCTACGATCCTCCATCTACGGTCCGTAGAAGCACCTATGGACCGTAGATGCGGTCCACCCATCCTAACTCTCAGCAGAAGTAGATGTATTTTAAACCTTTTTGGACTTTTTAAGTTAGGATATGTTTAGGTGAGTGTTACATAAACCCACACATTTATCGTCACATTCTCATTCCACCACTTTCATCTTTTAAATATGAGAGTTCTTGATTGATCAACACTCTGCCCCATATAATATAGTTGATCTAACTACCACTCTGTAGAACCTGCTTTTAAGTTTAGGTGACACTTTCTTATCCCATATGACTCTAGATTCTAGCCTCTATTTTTTTTACCTTGTACCAATACAGTGAGTGACATCCTTGTCAATCTCTTCATTTCCCTTAATAATTGAATCAAGATACTTGAAACTATCTCTTTTTTGGAAGACATATATATTAAGTCTCACTGTTATGCATCACATCACTGAACTTACAGTCTAAGTATCTAATCTTGATCTTGCTTAATTTAAACCTTTAGACTCAAGGATTCATCTCCAAGCCTCTAACTTAGCGTTAACTCCGCGCAAGTCTTGTCAATCAAAATTTATCATGACAAATAGCATATACCATGATACCTCACTTTAAATATACTGCACCAATAGATCCATTATCAATGTAAATAAAAGTAGGTTAAGGATTGAACTTTGGTGCAATCCCATCAACATGGATAAGCGTAGTTTCCTCACTGTACTTGGATTTTGGCTCCATCACAAATTTCCTTAATCAACCTAATTAATGTAAGTCACAAGTATACCTCTAATCTCCAAGCACCTCCATATATATTTTGTCGTAAGCCTTTTTTAAGTTGATAATTATCATGTGTAAGTCCTTCGTGAAAATAAAATTTAGGTAAAAGTAATAATAAAGGTATTTTTGTTCACAACTTCTCTAAAATAAAATTTAAGTGAAAGTTCATAGTTTAGACTTACAGCTTGGTTGGATGGGTGTTACCGTATCGTAGCGTGTTAGTTTAAATATAATATTTATTTTAATTGGTATTTAAAATTTATAACATCATATTATTAAATTCATCTTTTTGTAATGATGAAAAGTCTTGTTTTATGTAACAATTATTTTGGTTTGATTGCATCGCTATCCCTTTTATTTTTCTCAGTTTGTATTTACTTATTATTTAATAAAAATATTTTGAATTTATATTATTCTATAACCTATATTTCTTATAGGTTTATCTTTCAAATTGTGATGTGTGATTTTATGTAACGACAAAAATGATACAGTCTATCCTCACATTTTATTCATCAAAACAATATAATATACTCTCTCTGTTCTATTTTATGTGGCACCGTTTGATTTGACACGACACGATATTTAAGAAAAAAAAGACTTTTAAAACTTGTGGTCTAAAATCATCCATACATATTTGTATGGTTGAAAGCCATGTCATTAAGGGTAAAAGGAGAATCTTAACTTAAAATTGTTTCTAACGCAAGTTAGGTGACATTCTTTTTTGGACCGATTAAAACAAAAAGGTGTCACATAAAATGAAACGAAAAAAATAATACAATGTAATATAACACAATATAGTATAATACGATATATTATAAACAATGCTAGTGATACATTTAAATCCTTTTTCCTTTTCTTATTCTTTCTCTTTTTATGATCAATGTATGCCACATTATACATAAATTTGCAAATTGGCTTTAATTTGTTGTTTGAGAGAGAGAGAAGGACCCAACACTCAAATTTTGGGGCGAAATGAGCTCTCAGCCTTAAACTCATAATTAAACATATATATCATATTCTTATTGAAGTTCCCAACAAGAAATATTTAGGTTGTTATTGTAAGTGGAATCATTCCTCTTCATAAGACATTGTTGTTTTTTTGTATGGAAAAAGAGGAAGGATTAGGATGAAATTTTAAGTTTTTATTTTCTTGTTTAAAACTCTTCCTCTTGTTAAGTCATTTGCTTTGTGGTAAAAAGAGGAAGGATCAAGATGAAGTTTTGTGTTTTTATTTTCTTGTTTGAAGCTCTTCCTCTTGTTAAGATATTTGCTTTGTGGGAAAAAGAGGAAGGATCAAGATGAAATTTGGAGTTTTAATTATTTTTGCAATTTGTTAAATATCTCTTCCTCTTGATAATATATTGTGGAAAAGAGGAAGGATCAAGAAATAACAAGATGTTACAAAGAGCAGCAAGCAATGCATATTCATGGTGGGCAGCTAGCCACATTAGGACCAAGCAATCTAAATGGCTTGAGCAAAGCCTTCAAGGTACAAAACATTTACATCAACAAGTTTTTGGTCAACTTAGAGGTCAAGGAACAAAATTTATTTTTTTTAAAACAGAAAAGATATGTGATGATGAATATATCACATATATTTCATAGCATCTATCAATCAAGATTCATATGACTGACCCTAACTTGTTTGTGATTGAGATGGTAGTTGTTATTGTATATGTGACGAATACAATGGTGAAACACAATACAAAAAAGGGGTCAAAGTAGAGGAAAGGTAACAAATAACTACTAATAGAATAGTTTATATACTCGCAAGTTGACTTGAACATCATCATTATTGAAATTTATGTTTTACAACACTTTCTCCCTACATGATTTTGTTCTAAAAATGATCATTAGATTGCACATTCTTATGTTATCTCTTTGCTACAATATAGTGTGTTTCCCTTTTTGACTAATGAAAAACCAAACAACTCTGATTGTCAAAATAGATATGCAAGAAAAGGTGGAGAGTGTGGTTAAGCTCATCGAAGAGGATGGAGATTCGTTTGCTAAAAGAGCTGAAATGTACTACAAGAAAAGGCCAGAGCTGATAAACTTTGTGGAAGAATCTTATCGTGCTTATCGATCTTTGGCTGAACGATATGACCATTTATCGAAGGAATTGCAGGCTGCCAACAACACTATCGCTGCTGTTTTCCCCGAACAAATTCAACTAGCAATGGAGGAGGAGGACGAATATGGCACCCCTAGAGTTCCAAAAACTACCCCGCAGATTCCCACATCAAATGGATCAAACGTTCCAAAAGCTCCAATAAAACAGTTGAAGGGACTTATAACATCAGCTTCAAAGAAGTTGCAAGGCAAGAAATCATCCAAAAATGTAGATGCATGTAAAAGAGTTCCAAAATCTGGTTTGCAAAAAAATGAAGCTCTTGAAGAGATCGACAAGCTTCAAAAAGATATTTTAGCTCTGCAGACTGTCAAAGAATTTGTAAAGAGTTCTTATGAATCTGGTCTTTCTAAGTACAAGGGAATTGAAAGCCAGATCATGGAAAAGCAACAAAAGATATGTCAACTAGAGGATGAATTTGGCGAGGGACGTGTTATTGATGATGATGACGCGCGTAGATTGATGGCTGAAGCAGCACTAAAATCATGTCAAGAAACATTAGCTCAGCTCCAGGAGAAACAAGAAATATCGACAAGAGATGTGATCAAAGAATTCGAAAAAATTGAAAATGCTAGTAAGAAACTTAAATCTTTCAAGCATAAGCACCTTGGTGATCAAATTGATGAAACAAAGCCAGATGAAAAAAATAATGCAGCTAAAGCAACAGCTGAATCTCAGAGCCTAAGTCAAGAATTGGGCAAAGAGATCGAGTCATTGCAGGACAAGATTAAGGAGCAATTTGATATGAGCTCGATGGCATCACTAACGGTGACACAACTAGCTGAGAAAATCGATGAGCTCGTCAGTGAAATAGTCGGCCTGGAAACAGCAGTTTCAGCTCAATCAGTTCTAATTGATAGAGTAAGATCTGAAGGCGATGAACTCCAATCGCAAATTCATGTTTTGGAAGATGATAAGGAACCGTTGACAGCCGACAATAAACAGAATCTCAAAATCAGTGTGATGGATATGGAGGACAAGTTGCATTGTATCCAAAACCTTAGCAAAGAAGTTGAATATCAAAACAGTAGCTTTCAGACTTACTTTACCACAGCTCGTACGAGTCTCAACTGTTTAGCTGAGAAATTGAATAGTGTAAAACCGGATGAGGAGGTCCAAGACGAAGAAGAATCCGTTGTTACAGTCAAGTCTCAAGAAGAGCCAAGAAAACAGGAAGTTCATCAAAATGCAAGTGAAGGTCCCAAAACCTCAAGTATCTTGAAAGCAGAAGATCAGGAAGTTAAAAAAGAAGAATCTCCTAGCAATAAAAACGGGGAAGTTATAGAAACCACAAATAGTCATTCCAATTCCAAACTTTTGGAACCAGCACAAGTTGAAAAAGTTGATGAGAAAATCTCAACTAATGAGGCACTAGCACACGAAGATGAGGAGAAGGGCGACGAGCCTAACTGGCAGGAGCTGTTGTCAAGTCGGTTAGAGGATAGGGAAAAGAGACTCTTAGGAGAATATACAACAGTTCTAAGGAATTATAAGGATGTCAAGAAGAAGCTAAGCGAGAAGGAGAAGAAAGAGAGGGACACTGAATTTGAAGTCACATTGCAAATGAGAGATCTTAGAAGTACTATTGCAAAGAGAGACGAAGAGATAAACAGTCTACGTGGGAAATTAAACGTTTTTGCTGAAAGCAAAGCATTGGAGTCAGAGCAACAGCAAGCGTCCCATCCTTCAGATGATCAAAGCTTTAAAAAATCCGAGGACGTGGCTGATACAGAGGACAAAGATAATCGTAAGGATCAAGATAATACTATGGTTGATGAACATACATCTCCCTCGCCAATTGAGGAAAAGTTCCGGATGGAAATTGACACAATAATAGACGAAAACTTGGGGTTCTGGCTAAGATTTAGCTCAACATTTCATCAGATTCAAAAATTTAAGACAACAGTCCAAGATTTACAGAGTGAAATATCGAAACTACGAGAGAAAGAAATCGAAGAGAGCAATAGTACTAAAGCAGATATGAAATCAGAAATCAGGCCTATTTATAAACACATGAGGGAAATCCAAAATGAGCTAGCAGTATGGTTAGAACAAAGCGTCCTTTTGAAAGATGAAATGAAACGTAGGTCCTCAACATTGTACAGAATTCAAGAAGAGATCACGAAAGCTTTAAAAGACGGAGTTGAAAAAGACGAGAGAAGATTCAGCAATCATCAAGCTGCGAAATTCCAAGGTGAAGTCTTGAACATGAACCAAGAGAACAACAAGGTTAAAAAGGAACTTGAAGCCGGTGTTGACCATATAACAACACTTCAAGTAGACGTCGAAAAGACAGTAACAAAGTTAGAGAAAGAGTATGGACTTGCTGCTGTAAATCAACAAGAAGTTAATAACTCAGCGGGCGGAGCAATTCCATTAAGATCATTCATTTTTGGAACTAAACCAAAGAAGCAGAGGCGTTCGGTCTTTTCCTCCTTCCAAAGTAATAAGCGTTCAGCTACGTAGAATCTTTTTTTTTTTCATCTTTCCCTTTCTGGTCTCATTCTTCTCCAGGTGTATCTTCACTTGATGTATTTTTGTTCAAATTCGGAAAACAAATTTCGAGATTGCATGCATGTCATGTTGTCTTAATTCTTAATAGTGTAAGCAGGTACCTTTTCAATTCCAAGTGTGAGACAAACCACCATGCTTCGCATCCATCGTCCTCAACTGCTCTACACTGGTAGCTTTCACTCTACAACTAGTAGTTAACTCTTTCCCAAGTAGCCATTATCAAGTTAGTGGCTGGTTGTGCACAACACATTGCTAGCCCCAAGCAAAACACTAGAATAGCTATAGTTTAACAATTCTAGAAACACATTAACATTTCAATTTGGATTATTATTTTGAAAATGCATATGATCTACTACTATTATATAAGTGTGGTTAAGCATATACATCTCGATTAATGTGTCTGCTTCAGCAGACTACTGTTGATTGATGTGTCTGCTTCAGCTGTTTGATTTTATTTTAGTTGTTTCTATTAAGTGTTTGCTTCAGCTGTTTGATTTTATTTTGTTGTTTCTATTAATTATATTTTCTCATTACCTTTAATAAATCACTTTTTCAGCTATTTCAATTATGATTTCACCATATCACCCTAATTAATTATTTTAAGTAATACAAATATTAGAATTATGATGAAACAAACACTAAATGATGTGTGGATAAGTAGACACGTCTCAGTCGACTTGCTTACTTAAGCAAGCAGTTGTCAATTGGCGTGCCTACTTGAGCTGCTTGATTTTACTATATTATTTCTATTAATTATTTCTTCAGCTAAATAAATTATTTTTTCAATTGTTTCACCTATGATTATACTATATCACCTAAATCAATTATTTTAAATCATGTAAAAATTAGAATTATGATAAAATAAATATAAAATGATAAATTAGGACTTTTTAAATTCGATAAATTAAATAACATCACCACATATATCGGGAAATGGAGAGTGAGATACATTATTTAAAATTTATGTAAAACGTACTATAAATTACAATTATTAATAATTTAAAATATTATCATCACTTTAACATACTTAAAAGACACGTGAAAAAAATCTGAGTCTTAAAATTTATTGGTGTCACATAAAATGGGACAGAGAAAATAACGTATAAAATACCATAAATCTTAAAAATTAATCTTACCAGACATGTAAAAAAAATTGGTTGACTCTTAAAATTTTATCAGTGTCAAATACAATAAGACAGAGAAAGTATCATGTATTTGAAAATAACTTAAAAATCTATCAATGTCATATAAATCGAGATAAAAAAGTATATGTTGGGCACTTGTTAACACGGGCCTTTGTAACTAGTATTTCTTCTAGGCAACAATGCAACAACAAAAAGAAGCATGCAAGAAAAAAAATTTGGATGGTAAGGTAGCTGATGAGCTTGTTCCAAGACACATTTTAATGCGACTGGAAAAACAAAATCATACATGATAGTGTCAATAACTTCAATAAGATCCAATAAATTCAAGTAGTGATGAACTATCAAGTGTTATTGGACAGATTTGAAGAAGATCAAGACAAGAGAAATATACTTGTGTTCCTTTAGAAGGTCAATCTATTTTTTTTAGTTCACACATTAGTAAAAAAGATGTTTGAAGGCTCATTTGTTATATCATCATAGACATAGAGTATACTATAAACTTAAAGATGGTTGTAGAAGACCTAGTTCTCTCTAGAGCTCTTATTTTCTTCATAAATTGTTATTTCTTATTTTGTAGAGGTTCATTATCACATTAGAATCTGCAAGGTAAAATCTAACCCCCCTTTGCTTATACTTATTCCCATTGAGAAACTTTTTATTTCTGTTATTAAAATAAGAAATCGCTAGACACACTATCTAGTAATACAAATTTTCCAAAAAGAAAAGGTTTTGAATCAAATTTTCACTATGTTAACATAATATAAATCACTCCAAGAAGGAGGAAAGTATACTACAATATACTAAATGCAATGATTAGTCACGTGGAGAACAAAATTTTTGAAGCATATAGTAAGAAATCTAGCACAGAATTCAAATATTTAAACTTACATGCATTAATAATCACTAAAAATTATAGGTTCCTTAGCAATTTCCTACAAAATGTATTTCATTAAAAACATTTCACAAGAAGTCGAATTATGCCAATTTCATTAAAAAAAATGAGCAATTTTCTAATAGTATATTCAGCTTTGTGTTTCATCACAAAGTTGATCATCCACAATAGTGACTTTCATACTCAAATTTTGAATAACTTGATGATATGCATTGTGTGCTGCCTTATTTTTTGCGATTATTTTTTTACCACATGATTTTCCTTTTCCTACAAATTTTTCATCAACGTAAACTTCAACCTCTCCTGTTTTCTCCCATCGATCAATGAATTTTGTCTTCAATCCGTTCTTCTGACATAACTCGTAAAGTTTTGTAACTGGATTAACTTCGAGTTTTTCTGGAGTAATTAGAGGTTGCAATAAAACTTTTATCACCTGTCATCAAAATATACATAATTTTATTTCATTACTAGAGATCTCCAAAAATAAATAAATAAATAAATATTATACAAATTTTAAAAATAAACCATACCTTCCAAGTTGTATGGATGCAGTTGGAGTCAATAGAAATGGCACCAATCAAAGATTCAACTATATCTGCAAGAACCTTTGGAGGATCAATGAGACCTAATGAATGTATTGGGTACTCCAATATAGCTTTTCTGAATTTTTCTACCTGTAAAAAAATTAGAATATTAATTTCTAATGTACATATATAAATAATTATCTTTTAGGACAAACTAAAAGAAAAATATCTCAATTAATTTGCCACATAATAAGTAACTTTTTTTCTTTCACTTATTGTACTTTTGTAACCTTCTACTCTCTCTTTTCATAATTCATGCATGCATAAAACCCAAATTTATGTTATATTTTTACATACGTAGGTACTACATTAAACATATATAAAAACCAATAAAGAAGGTATAAATGAATTGAGTCTATTGTAATATACTTACTTGTTCTTTCAATAAAGGCTTCTTGTGAAGCAAATAGTTATGTAGATTATATTTAATGGCAACTCTAGCAAGCTTTTCATTGTCTACATTTGCTGCTCTCAACTTTGTCAACTTCCCAGGAGTCAGGTCAGGATATTTAAAAAATTCCTCCTTTATTATTAGCATATTCAAAATAGAGTCACCTGCATAAGATGTGTTTGAATGAGAAGACTTTGAAGCTTATAGCCTAAAACAAGTTAGAAAAAGCAATAAGATAGTCAGTAGATGATTAACTTGCTCTAGATGTGCTTCTAATTACCTAACAACTCCAATCTCTCATATGATTTACAATTTTCATTGAAGGAGGAGTGAGTAAAAGCTTCACGTAACAAGCTGTGATTCTTGAATTTGTATCCGATTATTTTCTCTAATTCCTCTACCAACCTCCTCCCTTGCTTGTAATTGATTTCTAATATCTTCTTCAATGAAATAAAGGTTTTGTGATGATGGAATATTAGAAGAGGCAAGGTTTTTTTCTTCCATGGCTATATATTAGAACAAGTGATAAGAAAATGAAATGAAAGGTCTCTTAATTTATAGAGTGAATTTGTATAAAATAATGGTGATGAAAATTAGTAAAGATGAGAACACGAGGATTTTTTTATTTATTACTTAGTTAAGAGATTACAATAAAGTGTGACATTAAAATTGTTCCTATTTCATAATTGGACATATATTTAATTAAAAACATGAAAATATCAGACAGAAGCAATACACAATTTCATTTAAGGTAGTATTTTAATATTGGGCATAGTCTTATAAAATATTTTTTTCTAAAATTTCAATAAATAGCAGATTTGAATAGAATTAATTTGAATACAATGGATGTCAAAAATAACGTATTTGACTAAATTATAGACTAGTGATGATAAAAATAAGTAGGGATGTGAACACAAATTTTAATTTATTTAATTACTTAGTTGAGCGATCCCAATAATGTATGTAATCATAACATCAAAATTTTTCCTATTTCATAAATTCTTAATTCATATTTTGTTTGTTTATAAGCATACTAAAACTATTCATGCATGTATCTTACATCTGAACTCAATAAATGTTTATTGGTAAATTTATAAATTGTTCATATGCTTATTAATTCTATGTATAATTTCTTTTCAAATAAGTACTTTTATTTATGCATGACTAATTATAATAAAGGAATAACATATTTTTATATATCGAAATTCGTAATATTGTCTCATTTCAAGTTTTTAGACATTCAATTGTAATTATAATTTGTACAATAGTATTATTTTTGAAACTTACAAAATTATATTTCATTTTTGCTTATTTGTGTGCCTCTTGCCAACCACTTCTCTCTCTTGTATTCTTTTATGTTTCTTATATATTTGCTCTAAAATAGTCACGACTTGCTAATTAGTTTGTTTTTGAATATTTGTTACAAATAAAAATCGATAAAGAGATCAAACCTATAAAATAACATTATTATAAGGTAAACTACAACAACAACAGGATATATTCAGTGGAATCCCGCAAGTGGTGTTTGGGGAGGATAAAATGTATGAAGACTTTATCACTACCTTATAGAGATAGAGTGGTTGTTTTTGGAAGACCCTTATCTCAAAAATATCAGGCCCCAAAAGAAGAAGAGACTAGATATAAAGTATAAAACAAAAGATAATATAAAAATGCAATAAAAGTTACACATATAAGATGGATAATAACAACACCTGATATAAATACACGACTAATCCTACTAACATATTATATTATAAGGCCAGACATATCATCCTACCCCTACTAGCCTATTAGCCTTCTACCCTAATATTAATAATTTACTTTATAAAATTGTAAGATAAACTATTAACAAAAATTAAGTTTATTAAAAAATTGAGCTAATAATCTTTCTTTCCTTAGGAACCGTACATGCACCTTTTGATGCATACGGTTCAAAAAATTGTGAATTAATTTATAGATTCCAGTCGTCTTTCTTTTTTTCTTAAAAGATTCTTTCTTATTTCTAATGAAAGGCTTTTCTTCGATTTTTCAATAAACGCGAGGTTTTACTCCTTTTTTATATTTTCAATTTTCCATTACAAAATTTGAAGTTAAATATGAAAGGATTGTTAAACTATCGACTTAACTAGCATTGGAACTAATTATATGATAATAGACATACCTTTCAATTTTAATGTGGGAAGTAACCTGAAGAATGTTTTTGGGTGGTGATCGAACAAGAGAGACAAATTTAATTGAGATTTCTTATATATGCCACTCACATGAAATGCTTCCATAATATTATTCAAAACAAGTTACATTGATGACCACTCCTAGATGATCGTGTAAGAGAAATGATAGATATGTACGCTCCCTAAATAATAAAATATTATCCAATTGGGATATTATTCTTTTATAATTATACAATATATATTTCATCAGTATATATAATAAATATAAAATACTAATTTACTATCTAGTAAATTGCTAGTTTTGAATGGACGTCTTATCGGAATTTGGATGAAATTCATCGAAAACGTTCGTGACAAGTCAATTTATGTTATTTCTTTTTTTAAAAATAAAATTACCCAATATATTTGGGCCGTGTAGTATTTATGAAAAATAAAAAGGAGGGAGGCTAAAGTCATACCTCCATTACAACACCATGGTGAACTAGTCACCTCAAAAGCCAAAAGATTATAATCTCACATAGGAGGATATAAATCTTCTAGCAAAATTCATATGCACACAAATCAACTAACAAAAAAATTAATCTTATCAAATTTTGTCCAAATACAAGGCATTTGACACTTATCCAGAAAGTATACACCTTTAGTGATTTCGGGAAGCTACCTAAAAGGTGTTAGAAACATCGTTTGGTTCAGCCTAGCAGCCCGTTTCGCTAATTAGTCTATAACTTGATTGCTTTATCTAAAACAGTGAGTCACTTGGGCATTCGATTGATTCACTATCTCAATGATATTATCGATGATTTGCCTAAGCTTGAAGTTGTTGTTGCTCTTGTTGTTCACCAAATTTACAATGATCATGGAGTCTAGTTCAAGAGTAAAATTAGTTAAGCCTTGTTGGCTACACCATTTCCCACCAAACTCCGCTGTCAATGCTTCTGCCATGTTGTTGCTTGTACATGCCACAGGAATTGAAAAGGCCAATGTTATTTCAACTATTAGTGATACGCATTTAATCACAAAGTTGATCATCGTCAATGGTGGCTTTCACACAATTTTCGGACAACTTGATAATATGCATTGTGTGTAGCCTCCCAAGCAATTAGTTCAAGCAGATAGTGACTCTGCAACCAGCTCAATTAGGGTCAGCACAAACCCACCCACCCTCAAATAGAATTATTTCCAGTTATTTTTTTCCCACATGATTTTCCCATTCCTACAAATTTTCCATCAATAAAAACTTCAACCTCTCCAATTTTCTCCCATTGATCAATACATTTTGTCTTATTTACCAACCATTAAACGGGTTGTCGAGGATGCAATCCAAAAAGAGAGGCGCATGGATGCTTCTTTTCTATGATTACATTTTCATGATTGTTTCGTTAATGTGAGATGTTAGTATAAAAGTTTTGATGATTTGACAAACTCTAGGATGGGATCTGATCCAATCTTAGAGTAAGTTCCAGTTGTACTATTTTCTAACTGAAAGTGACATTGTGTACTGTAAATAACAAACTTGGATAGTGCTCGAGTTTTTGCAGAGTCGCAGGCCTACTGCCAATAATATTATTCCAAGTTCTATGGTCCCAAAAAGTGGTTATTCTACATCAAGTGCTTTGATATATATATATATATATATATATATATATATTGCAAAATGGAATGTGTAGAGATTATCATTTTCAACATTCACGACAAAGAAACATTGCTCTCTGGAAATACACTAAAGAACAACCATGGCATTCAAGCTTTCAGCGATCTTCTCAAGCTTTCTTTACTTCTATTTTTGCATGTTATAATGTAAATCAGGTTTTCATCTATAAAGGAATTTGGTGTTTTTGATTTGAAGTTCTCTTGTGATTTGCTTGTATCCGTACGTAGCTTGAGGTAGCTAGGATGGAAGTGTGAATTCTAAGCTAGTCTTTGTTAAATTAGTTTAGTCGACTATTTTGCTGCAACTTAGTTAAAGAGGGTTTCACTTTCTTGCAAGGGGAAAGGGAATTTGGGGATAAATCCTAGATTGCAAGAGGTTGTAATTGTTGGGTTATACTATTAACCATGTATTTGTGTTATAGTATTTTATTTCAATTCCTTGTCAAGACTTCGTACCTCATTTCATTTATTATAATAAAAGTTTTTATTTGAATACTTCATTATGTATATATGTGTGTCCATATCTTATATAGTAGATGATTTTGTGTATGGAAAAATTTAGCTCATACGCTAAAGATTAAAATTGTCGGTTTATATAAGTTAAAATTAAATGTTCACGATCAAAGATGAGGAAGGACAAACATCTAGGTGATCATAGCACAGGATTATGATTTGATTTCAATTATGGGAATGGTTAAATTCCGACTTCTTGTGCTAATACACTTTGTATATATTAAACGGACCAATTGGAGAATTTTATTTATGTTCTGAATATTTATAAATAAATTCTCTTGTCCAATGCATGTACTTATATACTCTTAATCTTGATATAATTATTATGATCTATGTAATTTGTTAAATTATTTTAATCTATTAAAAGGTGAGACTTTTTAATGAGTCAATATATTCCTAATGGATTGGATAATTGCAAATAACATTAGTGAAATAATTGATTAGTTGATAGAGTGTCTTGGTCTCGAGTTGAAGGCACCCCTTTATGGCTACTTAAAAGTTTTCACGAGAAAACTCTGCAGGTGAATTTTATATTCGTCGCGTGAAATAAATTTAGTCAATAAATTAATTTTTTTTTCAGAAGATTTAATTTAATTGACTGGTGTCGGTAGTTCTAACACGGGTCGGGGTTAAATAAGATGTAGTGCTAGATTTAAAATTAAGATTGAGGAGTGCAGTTACATATTTTTAATGGAATAATATGTATTTGTTTACGATATGATTAATTCATTCTTTTGAGAATTATTATTGTAAATGGATGCCTCAGTTAAATATATTTTCGATCCTACTATGCCTAATCAATTAGTCAGTATTGAGAAAAAAAATTGAAATAAAATCAGTGAGTTTTATTATATATTAAAACACTGATTTGAAAATATTTCAAATTAAATAAAAGATCAAAATGTTTTTTTAAGAAACAGAAGATGTGGATTTTATTGGAAAATAAAACACTGATTTGGGAATATGTCAAATTAAAAAAAAGGGGGAAACGTTTTAGGGGTTTTTGGGGTATTGAATACTCCTAATTATTTTAAAAACCGTTTTTCTTTTAATGGGAGAATACAAAATTTGGATTGGGGTTTTATTGGGTTTTGATTGCCCCTTAATGACCCTTAACCGTTGTTTTTCCTGGTGATCTTATTCTTCTTCAAAAAGTTGAAGATAAAAGGGTTTCTTCTGGAAGAGAAAAAGAGACAAAAAAAATTAAAACAAACCCACAAGTTTCTTTATTTTTTGCCCACACAAGTGCTGGCTAGGTAACTGTTCAAGAAATAGCAGAAGACCGAAGTCCACGACTCATCAATCGATTCTGCAGAAGTTGAAGAAGCCATGTTTGAAAGTTTCAAAAGGTTAGTAGTTTCTTCTGAAATTTAGTAGCTCTTTTTATTGAAATTTGGTGTTTTCTGTGATATTACTCATGTTACATCATGATTATGTGAGAAATTTGATCCTGATAATTGCTTCCGCTGCTTAATTTCTAGTAGTAATTTGAGCTTAAATCCTGTGAATCAGGTCGTGATTATTTCTCCCTTGAATAAGGAGTTTTTTCACGTAAAAACTATTGTGTGATTTGTTTATCATCTTTTTTAGTTTTTGTGATAAGGGACCTGGTCCCTTGTTAGTTGTTAGAGTAAACGCGTGCAGACCACCATGCATGAGATTCTTTTTCTCCCACTTGATGTTTTTCATTCATTTGTGTCGTTATATTGTACAATGCTTTAGAATTCAAGAGAGAATTAACATCTAGAAACACATTAACATTTTAATTTGAAGTGCACTTCTATATTATGACAGATTCAATAATATTAGAACTCTTGCATTTTTCATTTTTCAGTGATGCCTATTCAACCAATTATATTGAATAAATACATCAGGAGTCAATTCAGGAACACAATCAACTCTATTACTTCTCTCTAATACTAGATAGTTGATTTCAAGAATAAACCTTCAAATATACACAATAACAAAGCTAGGTATTAAATCAAGAAACTAATTAGGTTTGAATTAAATTGTCATCAAGTTCCCATAATATAAATCACTGCATGGAAGGAGAACGCAATAGGAAAAGTTCACTAAATGCAATGATTAATCATGTGAATAGTTAAACTTTTGAAGCATATAGTAAAAAATTTAGCAACCACATGTAAATAATTAAATTCACATGTATAAATGATTAGGGGTGGCAATTTCAACCCATATAAGGTAAAATGAGTCCATTTAACCCATATTTATTTTAATGGATCACTCAT